>JAOXJJ010000725.1:2817573-2846869 GCA_025769935.1 Phoenix roebelenii | reverse complement strand
ATCTACTGTTATGCCATTAACTTTTGATTCCTTCCAATTTTACCCTTATCACTTCAACGCATCTACAACTATGCCATAATCTTTTGATTCCTTCCAATTTTACCCCTTATATCAATTTTAAAGGATTATTCTATCCCTTTTTATATATAAGAAAAAAATTTGGGGTTATTACAAGTGTGCTCGTTTGGGTTTAGCCTATGATGGGGAAGATTTGGCAAAGATGCCATAGGAATGAGATCAATTACATGCTGGATATCACGCACCGGAGGGAGTATATCTGGAAGATCCTTAGGGAAAATAGATTGAAATTCCTCTAACAGGGGAACTACTGCGGTCGAATGCTCGGGATTTGACTCCATATTGATAACTCTAGCCACAAGGACGAACACAGGTGAATGGCTGTCGATATCTTTCATTACCTCTTTCGAAGTAATGATGTGAAGTGACGCCTCTTTCCGTGGTGTAGCACCTTTCTTTTCAGGGACGGGCTCTCTAGGAGGCAATGAATTCAGTATAATTTTTCGACTTTGGAACATAAAGCTACACGAATTTGACCGACCATGCAGTGTGACGTCCCTATCATATAACTAAGGTCTTCCTAAAATGATTTGACCTACGTCCATCGGAAGGCAGTCGCACCAGATCTCATCTTTATAAGATAGAAATTGAATCAGGACAAGATATCTTTCCGACACCGAGATAGACGTCTTATCTACCCAGGCTACTTTATATGGGTTAGGGTGAGGGGTGGACTTCAGACCAAGGCGGGAAACAACTTCCGATGCAATGGCGTTGATGCAACTTCCGCTATCAAATAAGATTTTGCATGTTTTACCATTGATCTTAATAAGCGTATAAAATAGGGAAGTTCTACGCCAATCTTATTCGGTCATGGTTTGGGCCAAAGTACACCTAACCACATGGAGTCTAGGATTCTGTTCATTCCGATCA
The DNA here is from genome assembly GCA_025769935.1 of Phoenix roebelenii. Taxonomy (NCBI): domain Eukaryota; kingdom Viridiplantae; phylum Streptophyta; class Magnoliopsida; order Arecales; family Arecaceae; genus Phoenix; species Phoenix roebelenii. Next base: position 2,845,918 of record JAOXJJ010000725.1, on the reverse strand, counting down.
GTGGATTCATTTTGGGTTTCAGGCTGAACAAATCCTAACCCGGTCTGTTCGTCTCCAAAGTCTTCTACAAAATCCTCAATGTTTGGTTCATAGACTTCTTTGACACATTCAGTCTCTTGGGGCCCTACTTCCAGTTCAGTCATTAGATAGGTCTTGGTATTACATTGGGACGCGATATGGCCAAACTTTTGACACCTAAAACACTGGATTTGGCTTCTTAAGGGCGGGTTGGAACCTAGTATGCCCTTTCCTTTATCATCGGACGAACTTTGAACAGGCATTGGGAATGGCCTAGTCGGTGCTTGGCTATAGCCGGACTGGCTAGGATGGTTGGTAATTGGTTTGGATTGCGGGAGAGAGCTTTGACTCGGTCGAGCTCCAGGAGGTATGGATCGAAAGTCAGTACGCCTCATTACAGGGATCCGTAAGAAACTATCCACATCTTGAGCCAACTGGTATGCTTGACCAAGTGTAGTAATCTCTCGGAGGATTAATTATTTCTGGATCTCCTCGCGGAGTCCTGCTCGAAACCTAGAAAGAGTGACAGTCTCCTCTTCGATTACACCGCACCTCATGTGAAACTCTTCGAATCGTGCAATGTAATCGGCAACAATCGAGGTCCCTTGAGTTAGTTTCTGCCACTTATCCATAAGGCGTGTCGGTAAGAGAATGGCAGATACTTCTCATTCAGTTTTTCTTTCATATCCTCCCAAGTAGTGATACGAGGAAGCCTTTGGGTCTCACGCATATGCTCAACGTTATGCCAGTACCAGTGAGCTTGCCCAATAAGCTTCATTTTAATGAACCGAACTTTTCTATCATCAGTCATGTCGTACCACTCAAAATAATTATCCATGGCTGCTCTCCAATCAAGGTACACACTCGGCTCTAATTGACCAGCAAATGTGGGAGCATCTACTCGTACGGTATGAAGTAGTCGCTCGTCAAGATCGCGCTGGTGATCGGGAGGAATTTGGGTCCTAGGAGGATGGGGAAACGCCACGGGTGGTGTGGTCAAACCCAGCTCGGGGTAAGCTGCGATTGGGGTTGACGGTTCAGGAGTCCTCGGGTGTTGCACTAGGGCACGGATCTCTCGTTTGAATTCATCTTGGTCAGCCCGTAATGCAGCTAATTGTTCCAAGATATCTTGTAGAACTCTGGGATCCATGGTGGGTAAAGGGGTCTGAGAGTCAGTGAGTAGGTACTCTCTACCACTACGGGTTGGCATGCAGGGATTACTCTAGTTGATGTGACATGCAGCGCTACTAATGAACCCTTACCAAATGCAATGCAGGACAACCTACCAATGCAACCTACTATGGATTCGGAAATCAGCAAATTTTCACAAAAATAACTTAAGATTAAATCTTGCTAATTTGTACGTTGATTATTTCAGAAGTGAAGTAGGAAATTAGTCACTATAAGAAGTTAGGTTGCAAGTACGTATTACAGTCGTTCTGATCCTAAAGTAACCTGATCGACGGATGTTTAGGATTATCCTGTCGCTGGGGTGCTAATTTAATATTTAGATTTAAATGGTGGTAGGGTGGGTGTGGAAGGAAATGTTCTAGGTTTTTGCAGTTTGACAGGAAAGTAAGTTTTGGCAAATTAGAAATGTTATGCAAGAGAACTAGAACATAACTAGATAAACAAGCTCAAAAGAAAGAATAACCTGTTACCTGTGGTGGGTGCAGTCAATCAGAATCGGGTACTCGTGGTCTGGGGCGACAATCGGGGCGTGGTTGCAGCTGAAAGGCTCTTCAGTTGTTGCAGCTAGGGCTGAATCCAGTCAACTCAGCGAACTTGATTGCAGTTTCTAGAACAGCGGGTCGTGGGCTTGAAACTTGCTGGTTGGGCTGCTGGTTCGGGGCCTGTAAAGATGAAGCTGGCACGGGCCCGACACCTGGGCCCCCAGGGAAGTGAATACGGGGGCGTGCGGGTCGGTGGGATTGGGTGAGTGCGAACATGGGGGTGGGGTAAAATGGATTGGGACTGGCAGACTCGTGAGACGGATGGAGGGGGAAGCCGATTTGGTGGTAGAGGAAAGGGGGGAGATGAAGAACGAGGGCGGCGGAATGGCGGTGGACTCCGACGGTGACGGCTCGGAAGAGGGCTCGGAAGAGGGCTCGGCGGCAGGGAGGCACTGAGGCGGCGGACGTCGGGCGGCGAGTGCAAGGACTGCAAGGCGGAGATGGCGAAATAGCGGGGCTCGAGTGGTGAAACGGTGGCGGCGATGGCGGTGGAAACAGCGGCTAGCGGGGCTCGGGTGAAGCTCGGCGGCACAGCGGAAACGGCGGCGGCGGCGGCAGATAACAATGGAAACCCTAAGGTTTCCCTTCGGCCGAAGCAGAGGTAAGTTTTTTTTTTTTTTGGGGAACACGTGCGGGTCACGTGAGCCTACAGGTTTTTTTTTTTTGAACCGTAACAGGTTCGGGTTATCGGGTTTGGGTTTTCGTGTGAACCCGCTCCGATAACCTCTAAACTATCACGTGCAAATCACGTGATTTTTTTTTAGTTGCTGGACTCGGGTTACCGAGTTGTGGGTAACGGGTTAGAGCTAACCCGTTACTCGGCCTTCCTCTTCAACCTCCCGACCGATTCGGGAGGGTGAACCGGTCGCTTCGGTGGCAGCAGCAGAACGGCCGGACAGGGGGACGACGGCGTTCACGGACGCCGATCCGTGGTCGGCGGCGACAGGCGGCGGCTGAACGAGCACGCGGTGACCGGCGATTGTCTCGACGGATTCGAGTGACAAGGCTGAAAGGACGGTGATATTCTTCCTTTTTCCGGCAACAGGGACTGCTCGTGGCCCATCGGCGCGCTCCAGTGTCCGGGGTCGGGGCACCGCGTAAAGCTCGTGCGCCAACCGAAATCCGGGGATCCGGAGACGCTCGGCCATTCACCGATTGTGATGGAGTCGGTTGCCGGCACCGGTGGAGGGCCAGAGGCAGCGCTGCAGGGAGGGGTCCGGCGGATCCGATGGAAAAAGGTGGTTGCGGCAGGGAGGAGCACGGTGGATCTTCTCAGTCACAGGGATGACTTCCTTTTTTTTTTGACACTGACAGAGGGAAAGAAGGCTGTCGTTGGATTGGGGCTTTGGCAACAGAGGCAAACCCACCAAGCTCTGATACCAAGTTGATGCCGAACCGATTCCGGGAACAATGGCTACAGTGGCGACAATACAGGGAAATCAAGAGATAGAGGAGAAGGGAAAGAAGAAGAAGAGATGGAGGAGAAGGGAGGAGGAAGATAACGTGGGGGAAGAGATTCTTAATCATTCATTAAAAACCCTAATCATGAAATAGTCCCCTATATATAGGGCCAAATAAACACAATTAACAATAAACCTCCTTACACAAAAATAATTCCTAATAACCCACAGATAACACAAATAAGTCCTAAAATGCAAATAACCCCAAACATCAAATAAATGCAAATAAGCCCAGACATAAAATAATAAAATAACATGCACATAAAATGGTAGCTGCCTAGCTGATGTCCGCATCAGATCACTTAAGAAGTCCCATTTATGTACTTTATACATGTTCAGTTTATTGGAGGCCATTGTTGCTTTCCTTCATTATGCATGCACAAACCACGCGGAGCTTTCTAGTAATGTAATAATAAAACAAATCAGCCAATTAATGACAATTTCACTAACTAACTTGTTAAGGAGGTATAACGCAAGCTTAAAAAAAATTACCGGTCTGCTCGCTTGCAAGGATTATATTCAGACACTTTACATTTCATAAAGTTCTGTGGTGCTGCAAACATGTAGTCACGTCATGTAACAAATGGCTTACCTGCAATATTTTGGCCTAACCCAGCTGAAATCAAATTAAAGAAATAAGAAGAGAAAGACAACTACTCGCTCTCAGCTCTAAGGTCCCAAAATTCAGCAGAACCAATTCTGAGAACCTCCAAGTACTTGCTGCATCTATTTCAGTCGAATGCATACCATATAGAATCTCCACATTCTATGAATCATCAAAATAGCACATGGATATATTTGTTTGCAGTCGCGTGATTCGTATGAAGCTCAAAATCTGGGGAAAGAAAGAAATTATTTTTCATTGTTGAGATATCATTAGTTCACGAGCATTTCCATGACAGCAGGTGGCAAGCCATGCCAAGAGATCAATCAAGCAAGAAAGCACAGTTATATTTGATGCAGGGTTCGCACCCCATCACCAGCATAGCCCCGCACCGAGCCGAGCAGCGAAAGAAAAACATCTCCCAGAAGGTATTGTCCGCTTTCAGTGGCCGAGGCCCGCCTCACGGTTTTGCCCAACAAAAGGCGCCTCCTAAGGGAAGGGTGATTGAGCTCCCACTATACGACACAGACCTTTCCACTACACGTTCGATGTGGGACTAAATTCGAGCACGCCCACAACATAGCCCCTAGCGGAAAGGTCCTGTGCAGGGTTAGGGGCCCCTACCTGGCGCGCCATCTGATGCGGAGTTCGCACCCCGTCACTAGCATAGCCCCGCACCGAGCCGAGCAGCGAAAGGAAAGCGTCCTCCAAAAGGTATTGTCCGTTTTGGGTGACCGAGGCCCGCCTCACGGTTTTGCCCCATAAAAGGTGCCTCCTAAGGAAAGGGTGATTGAGCCCCCACTATATGGCACAGATCTTTCCGCTACACGGTCAATGTGGGACTAAATTCCATCCCCCCAACAATATTGATTCCATATAAAACAAGGGAAGAGCAAAAAAAAAAAAAAAAAACAAGAGATGGGCAGATGAGGAGACATACTTGTGGACCCAACAAAAGAAAGCAAGAAATAGAACCCGAGGAGGGTGAGTTTTGGCGCGGTCTTGGATCCGGCGATGAAGTACAAGAACCCTAGGTGGGGAAAGAGGGAGGCAGCGAAGGCCACGCTCTGGCAATCAACGTTCGGTGCCCAGGGATGATGAGATTTTTGCCCCGTTAGAAGAGCTCCTCCTCTTGCTGCTGTTGAAGCCGCCGGGGGTCTTGTGGTTGACTGGTTGGAGGATTTAAGAGAGGCAAGAGTCCCGTGAAAGCGTCGGAGGTGGAAGGGGTTTGCTGTGGAAGAAGTGCAGCTGGACACGGCTGGCGATCACTCTGGCTTTGGGTGCGGGATTCAGGCGCGGCTGACGCGCCTGTCTAGGACGCAGCTGCCTGCGGTCGCAGGCGGAATGATGTAATAAATGGATAGGTATAGAAGACAGTAGATAAGGCGTGTACCTTTTTCTCATTAATAATAAAAGCACATCAAAATGGGACTTGAAATAGGTGATATGCTGTCATGCTGACATTGACAATGAGATGTCCCATGTAAGTATCTATTTAATTCACAAGAAAAAACATTTTGGGGTGGCTATCATGCGCACATGGTGCACCAAATATATCGGACCCGTATCAATTGATTTGGCAATTCAAAAAGTAACCCTTTCTCCAGCAATAAATCTCACAAGTTTCACTGACCTCTTTTTGCCGTATGGCTAAAATTTGTTCGTGTGCAACGGCCTGTAGAAAAGCAATTGGATTACGAAAAGTTAAAGCAAATTGTAGATGAAAAATGTTTATTTATTTCTTAAAGAGAAAAAAAGATGGAGCAATCCAAAATCCACTATGGACAAAAATCAATAAATCACCATATATATTTTACAATATAGACGGATGGATGCATCACTATAAAAAAATAATTTAATACATATAAAAAATAAAAAATAAATAAAAACTATTATAATATGAAGCAGCAAAAAAGTTAATATTTTAATTTGTTTTTAGAAAGTATAGCTCCAAACGAATAAAATGAAAGAAAAGAATTCAAGTTACCGAGCCCGATTAGATTGGGTTAAAAGTTTAATTGAGTTTCATGTACAATGACGAGTTACATAGAGTTGTGTCACTTGTCATGGCATAAAGAAGTAAATAGACCATTGATATAATAACTCTCATCCACAATAGAAAATATATCTTATAATCCTTAAATCTTAGAGAAAAAACAAAGTGAGAAAAAATTGGACTTAGAGAAACTACTAATGCAATGGTTACATTATCCACTAAATTTGCCTTACCTGCATCTGAATCCATTTAAAATTTTGCTGTCCAAATCCTTTCCAAACCCGATTAAAAATTAAAAAAAATCTCAAACCCATCCTATCAAACAAATGATAAATCCATCGGACGCCCAATTAATCTTTATTTGAATCAAAGTTATTCGGATCAAGTATCCAACCTGAAATTACAAAAAATGGATAATAATATTAACTAAAAATGGATATAAATATCTTGGCAACAATCTAAATATAAATAAATTTTCAAGCTACATATATATATATATATATATATAGGTAAATTTCAAACCCATACCAAATCGTAATGTATTTTAAATTTAAATCCCGCAAGGCCGAAATGAAGTCCATTGTTTTTTCTTTTTCTTTTTTTTTTTTTTTTTGCTTTTCTCTTCTTTTTTGTGAGAAGAAGAGGGCAAGGCCCAACAAGTACCCTCACAAAAAAAATCAAGAGCGATTTGCTGGGCTTTAATCCAGATGTCTGGCATTGTCAGAAACGGACTTTATAATTAACCCTTATAGGATTTTGTTAAATAAATTCTGTAGGGTTTGGAATGGATCGAATATCTAAAAAATTCTGCTCTGGTTGAATTATGGTAATTTATAAAACAACGATTTGCACAAATATGAAGCCTGGCATCCAGAAGCTTCAAGAACCTGTTATATGCACCATGTTTCATCTCCCACATGGCAACATTTCGAAAACTCAAGCAACTGATTTGTGTTTTTTCCCCTTTCTTTTGACAAAAGAAAGTAACCCAAAATTTAAATGAAACATACCTTCCACTACTAAGTTACATCGGCACATCACCTCTCGTAAGAATGGGGTTTAGATGCAAGTGATACATAGGACCATACAGTTCTGACCATTATGCATGAAGGCTGCAGCTTTTCCATCTTAACCAAGGTAAGCGACGTTCGAGAGAGAGAAAGTACAGCAAGACAGCGAATAGCCTGATTGGTCTTCCTATTGCTGCATCCCGTTGCATTCAAGAGCTGCCTGTTCATGCCATACACCATTTAAATTACACTGCCATAGCCTAACCATGCCATCAGCTCCTGTCGATGCTAACGTCATACCACTCATATCCCACTCCAATTGCCATACCTACAATGGAAACCACAAAAAAAAAAAAAAGATAGATAGATTATCCCACTCCAATTGCCATACCTACGATGGAAACCCAAAAAAAAAAATGGAGCGTGTGTTACACACACACAAACAGATAGATAGATAGAGAGAGAGAGAGAGCATGTTCATGTACATCAGCATCATGGTATCAATAGAACATAAAACAGTGTCTCAAGATATGAAAGATAGAAATTTAATGAACTCTAAAAGGTACAGAAACTCTTAGGGAAGGTAAAAAGAGGCAAATTGAGTAGAGATTGGCGGTATTAATAACTTGCAAGAGTATGAACAAGATATTCTGTGCAGCAACTAACGCCAATAAAGAAAGGTAGGGATTTTAGAGTACATGTTTGCACAAGAGAAAGGTATACATGAAAAAGTTAGTGCTAGAAGACGGAGATGGCTTTCACACGAGTAGCAAGTTAAGAGCATGAAGTCAAGAAGTCCATACATAAGTTGCAGCATCGAGACTACCAATCATATAACAGAGGCAGCTTTGGCAGGGATGCAGAGAAAAAAACAGCTAAGGACAAAAATAATGAAAAAGTATACCTTATTGGCATATACAGTTAGGGGAAAAAATTGTTAAGAGAACACAGGTTGAAATTATTTGAAGGTGCCACTTAGGCAAATTATTGAACCACCGCCACTAAGTTAAAGATTGGGGAGGAAGAACCTATGCATATAATCAATATACCAATAAAATGTATTTGGCGGGTGATGAGGAGAATCAGGGATATTGGATGCACATATCATCCATGTATAAAGACATGAGGAAACTAGCATACTGGCCATGGAGGTTCTAGCAGCGAAGGCTTACCGAGTCAACTTCATACATTCACAGATCCACAAAATAATGGTATCTAATAATGGGAAGACCCTCTGGTGCATTTTATGTGCAAACAATATAATGTCAATCATGAGAAACAGAAAGGCTGAACAACCAACTGATGGAAGTAAAATAAGGATAAAATATTGGTCAATCCATCATGCCATGTGCAGCTTTAGTGGTTTCTAGAAAGGATTCAACATTCTCAAATAATGTAGGATCATTCTAAAAGTGAACATTTTCATACCTCGCCGTCATGGCCAGATAGTAAGGCAACCTTCTCCTTTGAGAGTCTCCCATCAGACTCAGCATTCAATCCTACATGCCATATTGCAATCCCCTTGCAAGTTGCAACAGCTATAACTTCGTAAGGTCTACAAGACATTCATAATCTCTCATCAACAAATGGGTCAAGAATTTATTGCAGCTATAAAACTGAGAGACAATGTGCACTCAAGAACAGGAATGTGGTAATAAAGTGAAAGAGCAGAAAAAATGTCCTGGAGAAAATTTTGGTGAATAAAAACATCTAACTTGGTAAACTGCAATCCAATTTGAGCATAGTTGGGTTCAATCCATGAATGGGAAAACTGGATTTCACAAATTCTTGCTTAGGTCTCTTAACTTGCAATATGGAGCTTCCTAGGCAGAAGCATGAATATTTTGACCCATATAATACCACAGATAACATCACGTTTGTAGCTACAAAGAATTGTCTTCATATTAGACTGTCAAAATAATATAACTCGTGTACAATAACCATTTCTCAGTTCCATTCACATTGGTATTATGTGCAAAGCTATGTAGCATGATTCACTGTCAAAATAATATTAATGATGCTAGAGGGATTGATCCTTTTATCATTTCCTTTTCAGGGTTTGTTGAGGATGAGTTAGAAAACATAAAGATAAATCATGACAAATGAACTAAATTAGTTTAACATGCTAAGAATTAGTGACTGCAGGGAGTTTCTCCTGTGATACTGAATTTCAGTTAACAACTCGCGATATTTGTGGACTTCAGGCATACAAATTCTCACTGCAACATTTTACAGTTATTATAATAGGTAAGTCAAAAATATGCATTTTCAAAGTCTTTAGTCATTATTGATGACAACGATTTGCATTTAAGTGGTTATCTTTAGTATCTTTGCCCCGCCCAAGAAAGAAGGATAAGCATGTGCAGATTAATTTAAGGTGTTGGTCCATTGAAATTTAATAAGATGGATACAACGACACAGCTATCTTCAGCAAGAACAGATGATGGCATTGGTGCATGTTAAGCTTCTGGGTTATTTAGTACAGTGGACATAAGGACATCAGTAGGAGGGGAATGGTGACAACATAATGGTTGTTTCTAATGTCCTTTCACAAACATAAAAACCAAATTATTATCTATGCAGCACTATAGGCAATACAAGGATTAAAAAACTGATCTGTGCCAACTCTGCTGAACTGGTGCCAAAACAAGACATGCATGTCTGCCATCGTACCTTGGAGTATCATAGGGTAACAAACATGTTGGCCCTGTCACCTTGTATCGAGACATGCTGGTCACTCTGTAATGAGCGCCTTTGTGTGTTTGTGAGTGCTTCTCATGGCATCACATATGCCATGAAGCCATTCACCAGCACATCCACCAACACTAGCATTTAAATCCTTGTAATTACTTATAAACGGGACAGAAAAAACTTGGCACTACATGAAAAAACAATAAAACATAACCTCCTCAGCATTATAACACATTTTCTAATATTCAACCTTAAATTACGAGACAAACAAAATATCCTATTCATTGCTTCTCCAGCTAATAAGGAATGTCCTATTAAAGATGTAAAAATCAATAAAACAGAGCTGATCTGCAAGGTTGCCAATCTAGCCAGTGTCATATGGCTATGAAATATTCTCGATATTGGCAAAAGAAAATCAGAAGAAAAATATTAATTGACATGCGTGTATATAAATTTGATTATCTGCCATAATCAAAATTTTGAGCCATTCCTGTAACAAGAACATATGCAGGCTGTATCAGCTTGCTTGTGAAGATGTACCTGCCAATGTTAGGAGCCCAAGCTACAGCATGTACCCTATCGCCCTTGTCACCTGGTAAAGCCAGCTCTGCAACTGGAAGCCAACGCTGATGAGCCTCTTCAAACTCCCAAATCTGTTTGAAGTTACAATGCATGAGAGGAAGCACTTTTCCATTTTATGAGCAACTTACTCATACAGCATGTAAATAGATACTTTAATAAGAAATTAACATTAGAGAGAAATGGTGCTCACGCACAGGCAGAGAAGAAGCTTGTAATCATGGTTAACTTATCAACCTAAAAGAGTAATCATTAGTTAATAGATTTTCAAAAAAAAAAAAATCATATTAAGATTTCAAAACTTTATTCAATGAAAGCACCTTCCTGCGAATGGATATCTGTTACCACCCAATACAACAATAATTTGAATGACCTGGTTGGTAAATAAGCAGATATATTATTGTAATGACTGTAGTGACATTTATAAAAACAACATACCAAGCACCTAGACAAACACGTAGATGCAAATGCACACAAAGCCACATGTGCATATATGTGAACACCGTTATGCATGCATGCATCATCACGGGGACATGCAGCAAGCTGACATACTATAATAATTGACAAAGTTTTTCACATCTCCTTATGTTTAGCTTTATGAATGTTTCTTTATAATTTATTCCTATCATGAAATAAATTCTTGATCAACACAAGCTTCTTCAAATCCATTGTCAACAAAACGAAGCAATAGATGAATATGCATATCATTATAATCAAACCCATTAAGCTTTGATCCAGTTATATGGGGCCGACTTAGTAAGTGCCAAGTACTTATATACTACTTGTTACATCCAAAATCATCACAGGGTTTTCCGTATCCAAACACCTCTACTAATTAGGGCCTTTTCACATTTTTTTTTTCTTTTAACTATACATGTTTCCACCAATGAAGAGTTGAAATTTATTAGTGGACAGCTTCCATAGTTCTTCACCCATGTCAAAAAGTATAAAATCAAAAAATGCATCATAAGTAATCACGTGCTCTCTTATAGGCACTTTCACGCAATTTCATCCACCTCTATGCATAATTATATATAAGGGAACAGACTACAGCATGGCCAACAAAAGCATGCTTTGCTGCATGTGTGCATCAACTCTTAAAACACAGCCTATATAATAATTTAGTCACCCATCCAAAGCATTGATGCATCATAAGTAATCATGTGCTCTCTTACAGGCACTTCCATGCATTTCATCCAGCTCTATGCATAATCATATATAATGGAACACATTTCAGCATGTCCAACATAAGAATGCTTTGCTGCATGTGTGCATAAACATTTAAAATACCGCCCATATAATAATTTAGTCACCCATCCAATGCATTAAACCAATCTACAAGCCATTCTGCTGGACAAACAAGAGTTGAATATTCGTAGTAGCTAACTCATTTGGGACCATTATTGTCAAAAGAACAAATAACAAAGAGTTGCATTGACTGGTCACTCACAATCATCAGATAGTGAATAAATCATTTATGACCTACAATATATTGAAAAAGCAGCCAATGATCCAAGCTATGCTAATAAATTAAAAATCCAACTGCACATCCAAGCAGAAAGTGCATGCTACCATTCCACAAACCTTAGAGGAATTGAATTGAGGCAGATCTGAATTAAATCCCAGAACAAAACTTGACTGCTGGCTTTCACCTCTGCGTGGATTCCATGCAATGGATGCATTCGCACACGATGGCTTTCCAAATCTTGAAACTGAATCAATCACATTCTGAAACTCTGCCTGCCAGCAAAAGAATTGCTGGGTAAACATTACTCAGTTCCTCAAAAAGAAGAACAGATACCATCAAAAAAAAAAAATCAGCTATAATTATTTATGACACTATTTTAACAAATATTTCCAGTACTGTAAGTGCGACCAGTGAAATGCATTGAAATACTTGTCAATCAAAAAGGTCTATAATTGAGGCAAACATATGTGCCCAGCAATTCCAAATTTTCCTCCCTGAAAATGAAGCCATTAGCCAAAATTGTTATAAATACTGTAGGCTTCAACAAAGAATGCACAATGAAAGACACCAGCTTACGTATCATCAAAGAAAATGAAGACAAGTTTTCACTGAGCGATAAACTTATAGCCAGTGTTTCAAAATTCTTTTTTAGGAGAGTTACTGTTTCAAAATTCAAGCAGCCATTTGAATGCTATCTAAGCAACATTTCAGGTGTATGATGCAAGAGGGGAAATTAATTTAAATATATATAAATATAATTAAAGAGAAAGTGACTAAAAATGAAAGAAATCTTCAAGGAAGGATGATTATTGCAGTTTGTGCTTGAATGATATGTTGAATAAGTAGTAGAGAATATCAAAGAATACAGACTATGCATATGATCAGGCAACTGTGAACATGGAACAAATGTGTTAGAGAGGGATTAGGTTCTCTTGATGAACAAAGAGATAGATATGCAAATGTTGGAAGAGTGATTTCCAAAGAAACCCTGACAAACATAAGGTAGTCGTTATAAATGTAAAAAACAAGAAGCCAGGAAACCATAGGCAAAGGAAAAACTTGAAAGGGGTGAATTCAACCTTTAGAAATAAATTGTTGCTGAGCCATTATGAACACCGGATTTGATGACAGATCTTCATCTAGAAACATTTCAGGAGATTTTAAGGTACTCAATGTGTGCATAATACCTGGTTCTAGAATGTTGAGATTCAAAATGTAACTGAAGGAAAGAAGTTCCTTTCAGGGGCATGCAAATAATATTAGAAATTAATTTCAGAAGAAAAACCTAAAATAGAAGATATGAAACCTAAGGAGAGAGCACCAATTAATTGATAAAACAAATCCCGGCTTACAATCTATTGCCTTGTACTGAATTGGAAAAGTAGTATGGCTTTCTAGATTCCTTCCTGATTCCCTCAATCAAGTTTTACCCAGCTGAGTAAAACAAACTGTACGGTACTACCCACCTGGCAGCCACACTCATGACTTCAGCATGACTTCATGAAGAGCATATCTTGTGTAACTAATATAACTCTTGATGTAATGATTTAAAAGAAATATCTTGTTCTTTAAATTGTTCAGAGAAGGATGGTAAAATCACTTCTTACATTTCTCATGACTCACAAAGAATGTGAGATCATGACCATATTTGTAGCAATAACAAGCACCAGCAACTGAGGTCTTTTTTTATCACTTTTCAACCCATTGTGTTGTGAAAATCTCTATTTCACCTGTTACCCATTTTGACTTCTGTAGTCACCATGGAACCACATAGCAACAACATGCTATGTTAACCTTTAATGTTAGTCCATTTCCATGTATTTATTGTTTTTCATTTTAAGTCAATAGAATGAAGAATAGATAAACCTGAAGTTGCCACATGTTTAATTCCAAAGGGTCCAAGAGCTCATACACCTTCACATGTCCATCTGAATATGCTGCAACCTACATAAGATCACCTATAAATTAGTAATAATATCAGAGAGAATTGCAGCCTTACAATAAGCCCAGATTCAGAAGCTTTTATATAAAAGTGAACAACAATTAAAGACAACTAACTATGATTCAGTACAAACATAAATAACAAGCTTTATATCACCTATTTAGGTCTCTTATAGGCCATCCAGTGTAACATTTACAAACCCAGAAATCAATCCTGCATTATAGAATGCCAAAAGGGGGATATTTCACTTTAAGCAAATAGCTCTGCAAACCACTATTAATCATTCTTATATACGGTAATTGAGTATTGTAATTAAATTTTGTGATCATCATATCATGCTATACATAACCAAGAAGACTCATCCCAACCTTTTTCAGAGTGTTTATGGATCCTTGTTCTCCGCTTATTCCTGTTAGCGTTTATATCCTTGGTCGAGCATTCTTCAATTGATGGTAGCGACTTCCATCCATGCACAAGTCTCTGGTCTTCCCCTCTTCCACGACCCTTCAACACAAAATTCAAATCACTCCTCATTGTTACCACCTCAGAATTTCTATTGCATGTGTACATATAGGCTAACCACATTCCCTCTTCAAGAGGTGCAACTCCGTTGTTTTCTACATTAAGTCCTTTTTAAACCTATAGTCCTAACATTACCACATGTTCTCATCATTGTGGTAATAATCTTATGTGCATGGGCCAATTTTTCCACTAATATTTGAAACCATATAGCACTACAAGCCTTACCAAGTTATTGTTTTCACAAAGAATTCTCTTAAGCTTGTATACTTTATCTGCTCAGCTCCTTTACATTAGGCATGTCTTATCAAGTCCTAGGGGAATATATTATTATAGATAGAATCATCAAATTTGACTGAGTGGATTCATCTACTTGAATTGCACTCCAAGTACCATGTTTTAGTTTTCTAGTCAAGATCCTTATCTTTCTATTTTATATTTAACCCTGTTTATATCCCAACAAGTAACATTATATCATTTTTTTTATTAATTAGGATGGTGGCTAGCTGCCCTACGTCTATTAACTGAACCTTTATTGTATTTCCCTTTATAAGAAAATCAATATTCCAAATTCAGAGCATAATGAACACTCATGAGATGCACAGCCACAACCAGTCCTTTAACCTTTCAAGCTGCTGACAAATAATGGGGCTGAAAAAAGATGATCACAAATTTACCCAGCCTTGGCCCATCTTTACTAGTTTCAAATGAAAACTCACATGTTCTAGTAAACATACGATTTCAGAATCAACCAAGTTTCGTTTGGAATTAAGTAGTTCATTATATAATTATATTCGTAATAATCATAATAATTTTTTTATAATTCCAAATTTTTGCATTACTTACCCCTTTAATTTTTATTCTATGACTATGTCTGAACTCAAATACAAAGTACATAGTGAAGTATTAGAATATACAAAACTGAAGGGGATCACAACAAATCATGGTGAACATGCAAGGTCAAGGTGACATGAAGGGGCATGACAACCCAATTATAAGAAGACTGATGTGTTGGAGGAGATGCCTCAAGTGATTAGCTTCCTAATTTTGTTCATGTCAGAATTAGATAACTGCAAGCCCCAGCAGTTCCTTTCTCCATACTTCCCACCACACTGTAGGTGGAAAAAGTTAGTCATTTCTTTTGGTTTTTGTTGTGAATGCACGGGTGGTTTCCACATAAACAAGCACTCCACAAAGTAGGTTTCAAAAGTTACAGCATATCTAGCCTACATGCTCAAGTGATTTTATCAACAAATCAACCACTAACATCACACCATGAATGTTCATGATGCAGGTTTGAGAAGATAATAGCATTTAATAGAAACTTTTTCCAATAATCAGATGTCTAGCATTACTGAGAGATTTTTTTTTTTGCTCAACAACGAGAAACAATTCAAATGACAGACTAAGCAATGTCACATACATCTCTTTGAATTAGATCTACTACAAGCTTGCTTGATTGCTTCATCTACTTGATTATTTGGACACACGAAACTCATAAATTAAATGATGCTAACATTTATTATTGCAGTTTGAGATCAATTATACAAAGGTTTGAATGTGCAAAAAACAAATAGAATGAAGTTTAAATCTGTTCTTAATCAGAACTCTAATATTTCAAACTTTTTTCTAAGAAATTACAACTGCAAAGTTCTGCAAGATTACTTATTTTATCTTTACAATTCATTTGAGAAGCAAATCATAAAAAACTACTTTTAACTAGACCTCACCATCTTCAAACTTGTTGAATATACGCCAAATTGAAGGTCAAGTACAATAGCATTGCTGCTTTCAAAGATCTTGCACATCTTCCATTTAAGAGGTTGAGTATCTAACAGAAATTGAGAAATGAGCGATCAGCTACCATAGATAAACATTCGATTTTTAATGGACTTACATTATGAAAAAATAAATAATCATTATTAACAATAAAAAACAAAGTTGAGTGAAAGAACAACACTAGACTAAAAAAAAGAAAAAATGATTAAAGAGAAGAATTATTATCGCCATCATCCAATTAAGTGGGTCCAGATATGGAGAAGAACTCTAAGGCAGCAAGGCTTCATCGAAGGAAAAGGCAGCTTTTATAATTGGCTACCAACTTGACATCAAACCTTTACAATCCTAGCCAAAGCAACGGGCCATAGAGTGACCCACCATGAAATCAAAATGAATAATTGCAAGAAGGACTTACCTTATCGGTATAGTTTAAGCTTATAGAATAAAAGGCAAATTCTCCAAATTATTCTATAGACTTGGAAAAAAAATATGGGTGAAGGTGAAAAATTATAAAGTTTGTCATGAGTAATTGTACCAATCTCTAAGGTACAAAAGGCAGTTAAACCAAAACACAGATTTGAATATATATGAAACATTTCATAAGAGCCTAAGCCGTAAAAATCCAAATTGAGAGAAGAATGTTTTCATATCACCTTGATAAGTAGGAGTTTCAGGAAGATACACATCCTCCATGCCCATCTAAAATCCATATATACTCCTGAGCAAATACATCAACGTGGTCTTTTGGCCAGTCCCCAACTCAGAAATATCTTATTGCACAGTTAGGGAAGACCTTACTTACAGTTTAGAACTTATGCCTTCATGCCCAGTCAAGTTATTAAGATATTGTTGTAATATTCTCTTCTATATTATATTCCAGAAAGAAAAGTTGAAAAGCATGCAAGATCAACAAGACGTTGATGATATAAAATT
Source organism: Phoenix roebelenii (assembly GCA_025769935.1). NCBI lineage: Eukaryota > Viridiplantae > Streptophyta > Magnoliopsida > Arecales > Arecaceae > Phoenix > Phoenix roebelenii. Next base: position 2,829,186 of record JAOXJJ010000725.1, on the reverse strand, counting down.
GCAGGCAAAGAATTTAAAAAACCAAGGAACATGACATCAAAGCGAAAATTTAATATTCAACTATATTTACTTCCACAAGTAGGATGGTGCCACTGCTTATCAGCCTCAAGTTTGTAGAGATCTCTATCGACTGATTACAGGTTCAGTGTGGAAGAAGAAATAATGTGCACAGATTAAATACTTGATATGTTATCATGTTATCAAGCCACTAATATAATGCAATAAATGTCAACCTATGATTACAAAATAATATGACAAGGCGAGTGTTCAAGTATCAGAAAAACATATAAAATAGCGAACAGCACACAGGGATGACCACAGGATGATAGCTCAAACTCCGAAGAAATGCTAAGAGAATATCAGCAAAGATTAAATTGCAAACCGTCTTCTACTTCCTCCCACAAAGACATTGAAGCATCAGCAGAAATGCAAGCAATAGCATCACCAAATTCTGGAGGAAGCCAAACAATATTCTTAATGCTGCTCGCATGCGCCTGTAGGAAATATAATGAAGAAAAGCATCATTTTTTGTTTGAAGGCAGCCAAACATAGGACCCATCTATAACTAATCGCCTTTGAGAGGAGGTAAGAAAACTTTATAAAGCAACCTGTATTTGCATAGCTTATTAGAATTTCGGATTTTTGCATACATATCCTCCTAAATATTGAAATTTGCATGAATACTCTCCCAAAATTGATATTTGCATATATACCCTTATAAAATACTTATTTTGCGTATGTACCCTTTGTTTTCTTTGTCTTGCACATATACCCACACCATCTAACGCCGTCAAGAAATTAACGGTTTAAAATTAAAAATAATTGAAATATCCTTAGTGGATAGATATGCAAAAAGAAACATTTAGAAGTGTATACATGCAAATAACAACTTTACGAGGGTATTCATGCAATTTTATATATTTAGGAGGGTTTACACGCAAAAAAATTCCAACTTCATTTTTTTCATTTCAACTTATTTTAACACTTGAATTTGTCTAGTACCTACTCCTTAATGTTTCTATAAAATTATTGCTCAAGAAAAGGATTGATTTGACAATTAAATAATAAAAAGAGTTATAGAAGTTCTTTCACTAATTATGGAATCATTCTACTTTATTCTTCTTCATATATAACAACCATTATATCTTATTTTATCAAAACACAGCTTGTAATATTTATTATTATAGATACATATACAAAAGCATGTATTAGAATATAAAAAAGGATTAGAATCTCTTAAAAGCGCACGATAGATTGCAATGATTAAGCTTCCTTGCTATTGCTATGCTCATGGGTGGAAAAACAACATCAATCATCTCCAAGCAAAATCGTTGAAAGGTTTTAAACCAAGGTACGCTGAACCGATACCGGTAGGCATACTGGTCGCCTACTGAACCGGTTCGAGACTGGTTCGTACCGAAATCGATCCGATACAAACCGATTTTCTATTTTTTTTTGGTTCTTGTCCGCGCGCGGACGCGGGAAAAAAAAAGGCCACGGAGTGGCATTTAGCATTTATGACCCGAGCGGGGCAACGCGCGGGTGGATTTACTGGCGAGTGGGGGAACCGCGCGCGAGGCGATTCCCAGCGCATGGAATCGTGCCCGCGCGCCGTGAAATCACGCCACGCGCGGGTAGGAACCACACGAGGCCTCACGCCTACGCAGGGCGCTCTGCCCCGCGTGCAGGACGCTCTGCCTTCGGGCCACGCGCTCTGCACCACAGCGCGCGTTGTAGTTAAAAAAAGGGTACTAGTGCGAATCAACCGGTTCGCATCGGTACGGACCGGTACGAGATCATGCGTATCGGCCGGTACAAGCCCGAAAACAACTAGAACCGGTATCCACGCCGTCCGGATACTGGTTCCAGGCCGAACCAGTCTGTACGGACCGGTTCAGCAGACCATGCTTTAAACCCTTCAGACTTATTAACAACCTCCATGACCATATGATAGAAGGTCACCCCTTTACATTGTGTACCTTAAGCCACTTTTTCTTAGAACGTCAATTTTCTAGATGAAGAAAACATCTAGTATATGGGGGCCATTTTGTCACAGTAATATTAAATTAGCCACCAGCCTATACACGAAAAATTTTTCAGCTCTAAAAGATAAATATTGCAAACCTCACAAAATCTCTCACATTACTTTTTTTAAATAACTTATAAAGCTAAAGAAAGGACCTGGCCATCTTCATTTAAAAAAGATACAATGAAGAGCTGTCTATAGTGGAGAAGAAAATTGAGGGAATGGTTTTGATTTTGGATGAAAAAGTGAAAGAGAAGATCGAGAGAGATCGAAAAATTTGTAAAAGAAGGTAGAGATATTAATTTCCAGCGAGACTCGTTAACCTATTACCTACTTCAGGGGTAAAAAAAATTCATAATTTAAATTAATTTTTGATTTAAATAAATATAATTTTGGCTAATCATGTCAGTTGAATTGCTATGTCAAAAGTATTCATACAAAAATAGTACGTAAATATCGATTTGGAGGGTATTCGTGCAAATTTCAATATTTAGAAGGATATAAAAAATCCAAAAAAAATTACGTGTATACCCTCTTAAATATATGAAATTGTATGAATACCCTCCAAAATTGCTATCTGCACGTATATCCTTATAAACTTTTCTTTTTGCATGTTTACCCATTAAGAGTATTTTCATCATTTCAATTTTAAATCGCTAATTTCTTAACGACATTAGATGGCATGGGTACATACGCAAAAAAATTGAAAAAAGAAGGGTATACATACAAAACAAGTGTTTGGAAGGGTATTCATGCAAATATGAATATTTAAAAAGGTATATACGCAAAAAAAACCCTAGAATTTTAATCACACAAACAATGTAAAAAATTAACTTATATAACTTGCTGGAAAGGATTCCTCTTCCTTCTTCACATAATAACCTCTTTCTTTTTATTTTAATTCTTAACTCAAACATGTCTTCTGTCTGCTCTATGACTGTAAAAGACAATGAAACAGAACTAATTAATACAAATAGTGGTTTTACAATTAATGTTTGCATATATTTCCAGTCATTATGGTTCACTTTGTCAAGTTGCAGCTTGAATGTTGGAGAAAAAGCAAAGGTGAACCAACTAGGACGGATTGTTTAATATTCAATTTGATAATGTGATGTTATGGCCAACCATGTGAACAAGGTTAGTTATAACTTAACAGGAAAAGTAGTTACTATAGGAGATCCTTCAAATTCATGTTTCCATATGAACACATAATCTTACAGAATGGTGTTCAAATTAAATAAAGTTGGTCTTTGAAGATTTTATTTCCAAAAAATTGACTTTCACCTTTCTACAGCTACAACATGCTAACAAATTGCAAGAATTGCCGGTGCAAAAGAGTGGAACTCTCAAGGAAAAGATCCATGAAGAGAGTAAGTCAAAAAAAAATTATGAAATTTGATAACTCTACTTTAGGTCAAGACTTTTGATTCCACAGGATGTGGTTTTAGTAAGTTTCATGGCACAGCCTGTGCAACCACCAACCCCTTGTAAGACCATTACAAGCTTTACACTATTGAATCCAAAGGAATACTCTCGAAATTAAGACTAGCTAATTTAGGTTTTATTTGGATGGAAGAGGGCGACACAACAACCAGTTAATGAGAATCTGTATCAAATGATTCACCAGTTTCTGCATGTTGGACGACGTGTTCAGACTGATAGTGGCCTGATGTATTGAATGTGATAAGAGCAAGATCGTAATTGGGAACAAAGCAAGCTAAAGAACATAACACCGAGTCGATAAGGTTTTCTTGAAGTTCCACGCATACTACAACAAGAGATCATAACAATCTGCAGCAAAGAAACCCTAGAAAGAAATCGAACCGGAAACTGATTTCTTTAGGTTTCCTTGAGTTCTCCACGATCAGAACAAGGTAGATGACAATAATCAGCCGAAAAAGAAACCCTAAACAAGCATTTTTCTTAAAAAGAGAAAAGGAACATTGTTGATTAGCTCTTCTTGAAGCGAATTCCACAAATATCGGAACAGGAGAGAACAAAATAATCAGCAGAAAGAAAATCCGAAAGAAAAACAAAAAAAAAATTCCACACCAATACCGTTATGTCTTCTTGACGCCGTAATCAGCGGAGAATAAACCATAAAGCACATCAAAAAGACGAACGAATTAGGTTTTCTTGCATCGAAAGCCACATATATCAGAACAGGAATATCAGCACATAAGAGAAACCCTAAAAACAAGAACAAGATAAAGAATGGAGCATCGATGTAACTAGGTTTTCTTGAAGCGAAATGTTCCATGATTGCAATGGAAAAGGATAACGCGGTGCGGTTCGGAAACGCTAGGGTTCAAGGAGGGCGAGGTGGCACAGACCTTCCATTTGGAGGAACAAGAAGAGGAGGAGTCGTCCAGGGAGTCGTGGATGGAGATGGAGCCGTCGACGAAGCCGACCGCTAGCCTCTGCCCACAGTAGTTCCAGCTGCAGCAGAGCGCGCCCTTCTCCACCGTCGCCACTTCCTTCTCCATCGTCGATGTTTGCTATGCCGACTTCAAAGGAGGCCGCGCCCCAACCCCGGTTCCTGAAGCCCTGGACAGCGGTCCAATAAATTGATCGTATAGATAAAAGGGGGATTTTTCGTATAACTCCTCTTCCCGTATAAATTGATCATATAGAAAAATCCTACCGCGCGCCCAGCCCCGCTGCTTAAAGCCCCGGCCAGCGGTCCAGCAAGTGCCACTTTTGCGCATAACCCCTCTTATCGTATAAATTAATTATATAGAGAAATCCTTCTTAGGTCTTCCTTGTTTCATAATGAATGGTACCCATTAGCATATATGGAATAAGTGCCAAACCAGGATTTTGTGTGCCATGATGAATTCTAGTTGGTAGGAATACATGTTGTAGATGCTAATTATAGCAGGAAAATCAGCAAGTATATTATATTGTTGATTTTGATCAAACTAGACTTAGTAAAGTGAAACTAAGTTATCATTAGGAGTGCAATCGAATCGAGTTGAGTTGAGTAACTAGAGGCTCGAGCTTGACTCGATTCAAACATTTTGGACTCAGAAATTGATCAAGCCTTAATATTCAAGCTTGAACACGACTTGATAAAAAAAAGGTAATATTCGAGATCGACTCGACTCAACTCGAATATCAATTGAGTCATACTCAAGCTTGAATTAGAGCTTAATTTAAAAATATGGTTAAAACAAAATATAACATAATATTATAATTTAAATTATTTAATTAATAATAAATAAAAAAAATAATATTATTAAAAATATATATACTCGAATAGGCTCGCAGGCTTTCAAGTGGAATATTTTGCTTCTCAAGCTTGACTCAAAAAATTGTCCGAACAATTTGAGCTCGGTAATAATCAAGTCGAGTTGAGATCGAGCAACTCGCGAGCTGCTCCACTCATTTGTACTCTTAGTCCATGCTTTCTTATGAAATGGTCCATGCTTTTACTCATAGCCAGTGCAAGCCACTAAATAACCAACTACATGTTGCCATGTTAGTGCATAGCCTTGGGTGAGCACTTAAGCATAACAACAATCTTCTTTCAATTGAAAGTTTTCTTCTAATACTAAATAACGGTGTTATTGTGTTAATTTTATTGTTACCCGATCCATTGATATGATTGGTTTGGATTGAAATTCATAATCTACGGTTACTTTTTTACTTAATGCATTGGATTCACGCATAGTCACAAAAAATTTGGAATTCTTTTTAAAATCTAGAGGAAAGGAGGAGTCGACGACTGCCGCATTTGTCAGAGAGAGAGAAAGAAGGGAAGAAAGAGATCAGGCGAGGAGGAAGAGGTGGATGAAGAGATGAGCAAGGTGAGAAAGAGAGAGGAGGAGTTGTTGGCAGCAATTTTGAGCAAATGGGAAGAGGAAGAGGGAGGGAGGGAGCGGATGGCATGAAATGGAGGGAGGGGAAAGAGATTAGGTTTTAAGGTTTCCTTTTTGCCAACTCTATATCCATCCTTTTCATGGCCTTTTCACTTCAAAATTTATTAGAATTATATTATTTAAATTAATAAAATCCAGATTGAAGTGTGTGGTATAATATCTACAAATAGAATATTTAATAAAAATATTTATACTTCAGGTCCAGCTAGGATGAGTTCAAAAGTATGAGTCTAGCCCAATTTTTAATCAAGTGCAAAAATCGAAACCTAGCTCGATTTATCGGGTTTAAATTTTAGCCTGAGCCTCCCCTAACCCCCCCCCCCCCTCTCTCTCTCTCTCTCTCTCTCTCTCTAAAATAGATAAATTCTACCTGCAGTTTGTCCCTCTAATTCATTAGCTTGCCTGCTTCCAGCTATATATTAGTTGCCAGTGAGCAAAGTAATTGGTAATTTATACATTAGTAATATATTTTAATGTGCAAAATTTTTGTATGATGATGATACTATTCCTATCATTCTCTAGACTTTGACATGTACGATGCATGTGCAAAGAAACATGATGGATGGCTAAAGTCTCGATCTTATTCAAGATCTATATATATAGATAGGCACACTTGTTCAAATATTCTTAAAAGCCATGGATGTGTATGATACAAGAGATACGTGAACGGCATCCCTTCGTAGAGTATACACTACAAGGGCTGCTGGTTGCTTTAAGAAATATAGACTATGAAGGTTCTCGAAACAAATTGCATGGGCTTGCCTTGATGGATAGACATACTTTAGGAACGGATTTGTCCCACTTCTGATTGAACAAGGGTGGCCCCGCCAGCCAACAAAATTAGTGCTTTTCATTTGCCATACAGTTCCTCAAAGCTTGTACAGTTCTACTAAAAAAAAAGAGAGACCGGCGGATCTCAAGATGGCTAGATTGCATCTCAAAGTATTTTTTGGCATTCTAAGTTGTTGCAAACTACTGTATCAGGTTCACATCACATGACATATGGAGTGGGAAATGGAGCAGTGCAGCTTTCTAACAAATAAGCCACCCAGGGCACAAGATTTAAAGTATGCCGCACGACTCAAATTGAAAGGGACATTTGAACATGAATGAATATTAACCTATGGTGTCTGGTTGCCATGTTATGACAACCATGTCTAAAGTAATTAGTTTAGTATTTAGCCCTCGTTACGTATGGCAAGAAGGGCCATAGCTCCATTCTTTTGGGTTATTCATTATCAAGCAGATTAGATTGCCTTCTTTGTGGTATACTATTTAGAAGAATTTCTATAAGAGAGTTTCAATTTTGTTTCTTTTCCTCTCTTTCAGTTTTCTTTTTTATGACTCTTATAGGTGTGCTCCTACACTAATAGCCTGTATCAGAAGAAGAAACAAAAAAACAAAAAAAACAAAAACAAGAAAACAAGCAAGCAGCAGCAGCAGCTTTGCTCGCGGCAGATACCAGAACTCTTGCTGCCTCTCACAAAGATGCCTCGGGAAAAAAATCTCCTAACTTGATCCGAATCTTTCTGACTAAACGAGAATGTAAGACTCAACCTAACTAATATAAACCAGCACAAAAGATAAAATAAAATGATTAATTTATTTTAATGATGAGTTGAAGTTTGTAAAGGATCCATCAAAGATGGCATCCACTGCAACGATAAGTAAACCGAGTACCGCCAATATAAGAGTTGAATACCATCGACCATCCTCCCCATCCACCACTCAACCTTTCTTCACTCAGAGACACGCCAGACGAGCACAGCACAGCAGCTAGCCCATGGCGGCGGGAAGCCGAACACCCCACGTCGCTATCCTCTCAAGCCCCGGCATGGGCCACCTCATCCCCCTCGCCGAGCTCGCCAAGCGCCTCGTCCTCCACCACGGCTTCGCCGCCACCTTCATCACGTTCTCTGACTTCTCCTCCCCGGCGCAAGATGCCTTCCTCAACTCCCTTCCCCCTGGCCTCTCCTCCCTCTCACTCCCCCCCGTCTCCCTTGACGACCTCCCGGCCGATGCCCGCATCGAGACCCGCCTCTGCCACGTCCGCCACCTCCGCGACATCCTCGCCACCCTCAAAGCCACCACCCCCCTCGCCGCCTACGTCATCGACATATTCGGCTTCGACACCCTCTGCATCGCCATAGAGCTCGGCGTTCCCCACTACATGTACCGCACCACCAACTTCACGGTGCTCTCCCTCCTGTTCTACGTGCCCACCCTTCACCGGACCACCTCATGCGAGTACCCGGACCTCGCCGAGCCGGTCGTCCTCCCTGGGTGCGCGCCCATCAGGGGAGAGGACCTTCTGGACGCCATGCAAGACCGGACCAACGAGGCCTACACGTGGCTCCTCGGCTCCTCCACATCTCCGAGCGTTCAAGAGAGGCCGAGGGAATTCTGGTGAACAGTTTCGTGGAGATGGAACCGGTGGCCTCCAGGATTCTCATGGAGAACGAACCGGGGAGGCCGCCGGTCTGGCCGGTCGGGCCGTTAATCCGGGCCGCTTCGAACGACGGCGAGGAGAATTGCTCCGAGTGCTTGGAGTGGTTAGACCGTCAACCTAGTGGGTCGGTTTATTCGTCTCTTTCGGGAGTGGTGGGACCCTGTCCATGGAGCAGCTGAGGGAGGTGGCCTTTGGGCTCGAGATGAGTGGGACCCAGTTCCTGTGGGTGGTCCGGTGTCCGAGCGACACAGGGGCTTATGGGGCCTTCTTTGGCGACAATGGCGCTGAGGACCCGCTCAACTATTTGCCGGAAGGGTTCTTGGAGAGGACCAAGGGGTCCGGTTTGGTGGTCCGGTTCTGGGCTCCACAGGTTGAAGTGCTGAGCAACGGTTCGACCGGGGGTTTCTTGACTCACTGCGGGTGGAACTCGACCCTGGAGAGCGTAGTCCACGGTGTGCCTATGATTGCCTGGCCGCTGTACGCCGAGCAGAAAACGAACGCAGTGATGCTGTCGGAGAGCGTGAAGGTGGCGATGAGGCCGGACGTTGGGAAGGACGGCGTGGTCCGGAGGGAGGAGATATCGAGGGTGGTGAAAGAATTGATGGAGGGGGAGGGAGGGAAGGCGGCGAGATACAGGATGGCCGAGCTCCGGGAGGCGGCTGCCAGGGCCTTGACGGAGGAGGGATCGTCTTACAAGGCGCTCGCCGAGGTGGCTGGAAAATGGAAAGCTGGAATAGCCGCGTGAAAACCGGATGGCGTTTAATTTCTTTGTCTGCTTGCACTTTTGTCGAGCGATAAAATAACTTGTGTCTATTTTGACTGTTTCCTCAGTTTTCCCATGTTGTCCTTCATCCGTTTGGCTTTTTTTTTTTTTTTTTTTGCTAAAGATCCGTTTGGTTTTTGCTGCTCTCTTCGCATCAAGCGTAGATGGGCGGACGTGATCTTTGTTTAAGAATCGTGCATTTTTTTTATTATTATGATATTTTAGGGAACTAGAATAATTACGCATTTAGAAAATAATTTTTTTTTTTTGCGGAGGCTCCTTTTTTTTTTGTGGACAAGAGCAAAAGCGCATTTAAAATGATGGAGCACTATGCAATAAAATTTTTGTTGATAGCGACAGGATACCAGACGGCAAGTGGGCCTTTTTGATAATGACATCGTAGAGAACGACATTTTGTTTGTAAATCTTTGCTCCTTTCCCTCAATATACTTCTTCTCTTACTTGTAAGTTCAGCTTTGATTCAATAAATTAGGAAAAGTATCTCACTTGCTCCTTATGTTTAAATATTTCAAAATTTCAATTCTGCCCTTCTTTGTTTTTTTGCCTTTTGTCTAGTGTCTTTCTTTAGTTCTACATTGGAAAGAGATAAAACTTAAAAAGGTCTTTATGTAGTATTCAACCTTTTAACTTGGTGAAGCAAAGAAAGTAAGTAGCCCACGCACGCACGAGCCCAATGGAGGTCCAAGCCAAAATTGGTGAATCCGATCCGAAAACGTTTAACCGGATGCGTCGCGCTTGATTATTGCGCGCAGGGGGGACCCCCCGCACGGGTATGGGCTTGAGTCTGGTTTCTTTTTGCCGTTTAATTTTTTGCATCTGCAAGTGTACGCTTAGAGTGATCCAGTTGTTGTATCCTGGAGGATAGCCTGCTACACCGAGATTCATTCTCCGAGGGACGCGATCTATTCTTAAAGACAGTGAAATCACGCCTTAACTGATAAGTTCTTCCTTTTTTTATCTATTATTTTTACAACAATCTTAAGAATAGATCGACATGGATTCTACTATGATTACTGCTAGATCAATTCCTGATACATCTAAAATTGAGAGTTTCAATGGTATGTATTTTAAGAGATGGCAAGAACGTGTTTATTCTGCATTGGATATGCTTAATTTTGCTCGGTATTTAAATCAGTCAAAACCGATAGAAGGGTCTGAAGATTTTGACACTAAATTCAAAGAGTGGGAACATGGAAATAAGATCTGTAGGCACACAATTCTGAGTACACTGTCCAATGAACTTTTTGATGTCTACTGTTCATACAAAGAAGCTGCAGAAATTTGGAAAAATCTGAATAAAAAATATGTGTTAGAAGATGCTGGAGTACAGAAATATGCTATAGGAAATTTTCTGCACTTTCAAATGTCTGAGGATAGGGATGTGTCATCCCAAATCCATGATTTTCATAGGCTAGTCACTGATGTTAAAAATGAAGACATAATACTTCAAGAAGTTTTCCTAGCCGACTGTCTAATTGAAAAATTACCTGAGTCTTGGAAAAATTATAAAAATAGCATGAAGCACAAAAGGAAACATATGAGTTTTGAAGATGTTATTGTTCATATTAGAATTGAAGAACAAAATCGAGTCAGAGACCGGGAACAATTGGCCAAGGAAATGACTTCCAAAGCCAATGTAATAGTCAGCAAACTAGGTGGGTCTCGTTCAAAGTCCAAGAAGTCTTATCTCAAAAATGATAAGAAACCTAAGTTCCAAGGTCCTGGTTTTAAAAGAAAAGGAACTTGTTTTGTTTATGGAAAACCTGGACATTATGCTAATCAATGCAGGTTTAGAAAAAGAAATGATATATATGCTAAACCAAATGCTAACTTGGTGGAGACAGATATTATTACAGCAGTTGTGTCTGAAACCAACATGGTTATGGGAGCAAAGGACTGGGTGGTAGACTCTGAGGTTACCAGACATATTTGTGGCAATAGGAGTGCATTTACTTCCTACACTCCATTGAATGAAGGCGAAGAACAAGTGTTCATGGGTGATTCGAGACCCTCGCCAGTGGTTGGCAAAGGAAAAGTACTCCTCAAGCTAACATCAGAAAAAGTCCTTTCCCTAAATGATGTGCTGCATGTTCTTAATATCCGTTGGAACTTAGTATCTGTTTCTTTATTAGGAAAGGCTAGAGTTAAAGTGTATTTTGAGTTTGATAAAATTGTAATGACTAAGAACAATGTTTTCATTGGGAAGGGTTATTGTAACTAGGGTTTATTTATCTTGAATGTAACCGAAACTATGAATGAAAATGCATCATCTTTTGCTTATTTGATTGATTCTGTTGATGTATGGCATGGTAGATTAGGACATGTTAATTTTTCTTATATCAAGAAAATGAAAGACCTAGGCTTGTTAAATAACATTACCTTTGAAAATGTGAATGATAAATGTGAAGTGTGTGTAGAGTCTAAATCTACTAAAAAGAGTCATAAGTCAATAGAAAGAGAAACTGAATTGCTT
>JAOXJJ010000725.1:2800311-2810356 GCA_025769935.1 Phoenix roebelenii | reverse complement strand
TAACTTGGTGAAGCAAAGAAAGTAAGTAGCCCACGCGCGCACGAGCCCAATGGAGGTCCAAGCCAAAATTGGCGAATCCGATCCGAAAACGTTTAACCGGACGCGTCGCGCTTGATCATCGCGCGCAGGGGGACCCCCACCCCCGCACGACTATTTAAAAATGCCTCTTCCTTTCTTTTTAAACCCTATGAGATCCGAGGATTAAGATAAGAAATATCTTATCCTCTCTCTGATTTTTTGAGTGTTCCCGAGAGGATACTCTCCTCTGTTCTGCCGACATCAAGCTCGACCTCGATCTCCCTTGACTAAAGTCGGGATGCCCTGAGTGTCGACAGTGTGTTCCCAGACCCCTCGACCTCGGAAAGCGATACCAGATCGATAGCGAGCCCGAGCTCCCTCGATCTCGTGCTCGATTCCTCGACTAAGGTCGGAATGCTCCGAGTGTCGACAGTGCGTTCCCAGACCCCTCGATCTCGGAAAGCGACACCAGATCGACAGCGAGCCCGAGCTTCCTCGATCTCGTGCTCGATTCCTCGACTAAGATCGGGGTGCCCCGAGTGTCGACAGTGCGTTCCCAGACCCCTCGACCTCGGGAAGCGACACCAGATCGACAGTGAGCCCGAGCTCCCTCGATCTTGTGCTCGATCCCTTGACTAAGGTCGGAATGCCCCGAGTGTCGACAGTGCGTTCCCAAATCCCTCGACCTTAGGAAGCGACACCAGATCGACAGCTAGCCCGAGCTCCCTCAACCTCGTGTCCGATCCCTCGACTAAAGTCGAGATGCTCCGAAAATCGATGACGAGCCCGATCTCACTCGGCTTCGGGAAGATATACGGGGCAGAGCCTTCATGGCCTCCCCGTAACGACCAACACGACAAAGGGGTGGCACTTACGTGGATCCCCTGACGATAACTCCAAGCCAGCGCGCCTGAAGTGGACTACGGGCCCGAGAACGACCCTAAAAGCTGGCCGCAATGCGAAGCTCCTGGCCTTAACAGTGCAAGGGGTACACACTTGCATCACTACATTTATTCATTTATTTTGTTGGACGCTTGACAAAATCCCGACCAAGATTGGGATGCTCCTTTGAGCCAATCTTAAGCCGAGGTTCCGTCGACCCCACGCATGCTTTCCTCATCAGTGATCTCCGGTCCAGCTCGTGTAAAACCCGCTGGATGAGGGCTCAGTCGAGCCCAAATGTCAAGGTCACCGGTTTGTAGCAACGATTTCAAGCCTTGACACGCTGGTCGAGCTCGAAAATGCCGAGACACCTGCCATAAAATTCAATTTGGCTTATTGGTACTTCGACCAAGCTCAAGACCAGCCGCAAAGCGCCTCGACGATAACTCGATCTATGGTCTCTTCGGAGACCTACCCTGAAGCTTTTATAAGTTTATACCCGGAAAGCCGATTACGAAGTCCAGGTCGGATCTTTCGGAAGATAAGACCCAAAAGACAAGTCCCTGTGGGGTCCGGGGTCCGAGCATAGCGCTTCGGCGATTTGAGAGCCAAGCTCAAGGGCTCGGCGAAGTTTGAATCCGAGCTCGAAGACATCTATCGGGCCTAAGCCTAGCGACCTAGCAAGTCCGGGGTCCGAGCATAGCGCTTCGGCAATTTGAGAGCCGAGCTCAAGGGCTCGACAAAGTTTGAATCCGAGCTCGAAGACATCTATCGTGCCTAAGCCTAGCGACCTAGCGGGTCCGGGGTCCAAGCATAACTCTTCGGTGATTTGAGAGCCGAGCTCGGGAGCTCGGCAAAATTTGAATCCGAGCTCGAAAACCCCGCAAGCTTTCCTAAAGCCTATCACCTATTGGACCTAGTAGGTCCGGGGTCCGAGCGCGGCGCTCCAGACGGTTTGTAAGCCGAGCTCGAAAGTGCGGCGAAGTGAGTCTAAGTTCAAGGACTTTGCTAGTTTTTCTAAAATGTATTAGACCTAAGCCTGACTACACGGCAGACATGATCGGAACCTAAGTCTACGAAGCTTAGGCCTATAAACTTAGTCGAGCCCGAAGACTTGGAGAAGTTCGCTAAAAGAAATTCGGCTCAATCAAACAGTAGCTTGTCTGTTATTAAAAAAAGATATGCAAATTTAACAAAAATCCATTGATAGAAGCCCGTAGGCTGAGTACAAAATTGAGGCCCGGCCGTACAATGAGTTCAGAGGCCGACCTCACTTACAAAAGAAATAAAAGAAAAGATGGAACAAAACAAAACCCTAGGTGGCGGGCGTAGTGCTGAGGTCGTCCACAACGGTCGCCTTGGCACCCTCTGTTGGAGCTTCCATTGGTTCTCCCGCAGCAAAGGCCTCGGCCTGCTCGTCACCAGCAGCTCCGGGGGCAGCGTCTGAAGCTCCTTCGAGATCTTCCTCAGCGAACGCCTCCTGTGTTGCCTCTTCGGCCGGCTGGGCTTCAGTCCCAGCTGGGTCTTCAGGCGCATCCTCCTCTTCCTCGACCCTCGCTTTCGGTTCAAGCAGATTGAGGTCGAAGTCAAAGCAGAGCTACTTCAGTTGGTTGCGGAAGTTGACAAAACCGCGGATGAGCCTATCCACGGCTTCTTCCTCCAACATATCGCGAAACTCTTCCGACTCCCGGAAGAGCTGCACTGCGTTTTGAGCCTCCTCCTGGGCTCTCTTCTCGCGGGCCTCGAGCTCCTCGACCTTGAGCTAAGCATCCTTTATTTCTTGCTCGCGCACAGCGAGCGCCGAGCGAGCCTCGGCCAAGCAGGCCTCGGCGGACCATAGCTCCGACCTAGCCAGAGCATGCACAGCCTTTTCCTCCTCGAGCTACGCTGTCAATGATTGGAGCTCATCCTTGCCCGCCTCTACCCTTGCCTGGAGCTCCCTTCGCGAGAACTCGACCTCGCCGAGCTTCTTCTCGGTCTCCTCTTGCCCCCTAAGAAATCTCCGAGATCGGTCCCGGTAGTCCATCGCCACTGAGATCAGCGTGTCGATCTTATGAAGATGTTGTAGACGACAGATAAGAATAAGTTGGAATTTAAAGCAGAACACCAAAAAAGAGGGAGAGGAAGAGGAAGCAAACTTACCCGAATGGCGGAGCGGCAAGTCTCGTCCAGGAAATTGTTGAAAGTCATGGCCTGAATCTCGGCCTGGTCGGCCGGGAGCAGCGCGACGCGGAAGATCTGCTGCACCGTCTCAGCATTGTTGAGGGCCGAATCATCCTCGAGAATCACCCACTCAGGGTAGTACGACCTCCTCTCTTGACGGTCCTCATCCTCCGAAGGACCTGGGAGGCTGAGCCTTGCCGGGCTCGACGGGTCGGGCCTTGCTGGGCTCGGCGGGAACATCCTTTCAGCTCCTCGGTTGCTTCCCGACTCAGCCCCCAGTTGCTGAGGTCGGATGGGCGGCCGACCAGGACGCTGGGAGATAGGGGCCGGGCAGGCAAGCACCGCATAAGCTCCTGCGAAGCTCGAGCCCCCCCGGTCGGAGCTCAGGACCTCCTTCTGAGCAGGCCTAGAAGAGCCGGCCTGCGTCGAGCTCGCCCTAGTGGCCGTGGTGGACGAAGACCGAGCCTTCTTCCTCGGCTCGGGCGGAACTCCATCCGTCTCGGCTGTCCTCTTCCGGAACCGAGCATAGAGGGCGAGGCTCTTGGTCACCATCTTTGGAACGTCTGAAGGCACACGGGGAAGTTAGGACGCCAGAAGAACAAAAAAAGAGCAAAATAAATAAAATAAAGCTACCAACTACCTTTACTCTGAGGGCGTGCCGAGCTCAGGCCAACATTGACCAGAGCGTCCTCGCTCACGAGGTCGTTCAGTAGAATGTTCTTCCTGAGGCCGCAAAGAGCATCGAGAATCCCCTGCTTGCCTTTGGACAATTGGGGGAGCTTGTTGGCGGTTTTGAGCCGAGCCTGCCCCCCACCTGGGGTCGAACCCCCACGTCCGCTCGGAGGATAAAAAGAAGAATTTCTCCTTCCATCCATGAATGGATGTCGGAGCGCCCCGGAAGAGTGGCCGACGGCCCCTAAGGGCAAGGTAAAGCCACTCTCCGTCTTCTGGATTGGACTTTAGTAAGAAATACCACCGAAAGATATTAACGGAGGTCGGCATCCCGTGTGCCAGGCACAATGATAAAAAACCGATGATCATCCTCAATGCGTTCGGAGCAAGCTGCGCCGGAACAAGTTGATATGTCGCCACGAGCTCGTTCACGAAACCATAGAGGGGAAAATGCAGGCTGGCCCAGAGTGTTTCTAAATACACTCCAATCCGGCCCGGGGGAGGTCTCGTGACCCGATCCCCTGACCCCGCGAGTTCCAGATGGAACCCTTGCTGAGGAAAGAACCATTCCTCAGCCATCTCCATCTCCTCAACACTCAAAGTGGACCCGACTTTGTCTGGACCACGACCCATCCCAGAAGAAAATAGAAAAAAAAAATATAATAAAAACTCTCCGAGCAGACAGCGGAGGGGAAACACCTTCTGGAATCCTCGTCGGAATCTTGAAGTGTTGAGGGATCGATCGCCTCGGAACGTCGCCGGAAAGAAACAAGAAGATGAAGGAGAAGGACGTTGGAAGGAAACGATAATGACGGCCAAATGAGAACCCTTAGGGTCAGGACAGGGGTTTATATGGACCTCTCTAACGGTCCAGATCGGCAGGGCACAACCCCGCCTTCTACCCAGATCATGCCACGTGTCGGCCCCAAAAATCGAAGCGGCATATTTATTTTAGGTTGGCACCTCGAACACGCAATCGAGGCAGTGTCCCGACAGATCTTGGGACCCCATCATAAGCCCACCTCACGAAGCGATCTCAGAGGGTGAAAAGGCGTCACCCCATCTCCTCTCATTAAAAGTACCCCAAAATGCGCGGAGCGTCGGAACAATTTAAAGTCTTCCTGGCCCCCACCACGGCAATAAAGGCAACTACTTCCCACATCCGAGCTCGCAAGCGGCTCAAACTCGTAAGTCGGAGGGTAGTGTTGGGGTAATACAGATCGCCCCAAAGCACGTGAACATATCGCGGAGCATGTGATCAGGGGCACCCGCACTCTAGACCTCGGATGCACCCGACCTCGGATACGTCCGACCTCCGAGCTCCCGACCCGACGTCCGACCAGGTGCCCGACCTCGGATACGTTCGACCTCCGAGCTCCCGACTCGGCGCTCGACCAGGTGCCCGACCTCGGAGCTCTTGACCTCGGAAGTCCGACCTCGCCACCTCGGAAGTTTGACCTCGCCGTTTACCTACCGTGGTCACATCCTTTCGTAGCCCGACCAGAGACCATATCCTGCCGCCGCCCCTAGCATTTAATGCGCGTGGCCTCTGCAGATCTCCGGCTTACTCCACAATTAATGCACGTCTTCAGCTTAACAATCATCACGCATGGCTCCTGCAGATCTCCGACTTACTCAACAATTAATGCATGTGTCACCTGCTATCTACGGATCTCCGATCCTTCATGGCAAGTCAGCTCGGCTGCGTCCAGTCGTCGTGACAACTTCCTGATTCCGACCTCGTCTCCTATGGCAAAGCATTAATTCGCCTGATCGTGCGCCAATTCGTGCGACGTGCCCAGTTGTACGGCAACCTCGCTCCATCACATCCCAGGTAACCCAGCGCCCCTCTATAAAAGGAGAACAACTCTATTTTAGAGGGGGCTGAAAGTTGAAACCCTGAATACTTATACCTGTCTATACACATTCCCCCTCTGACTTAGGCATCGGAGGGCCGACGCCAGATACCCCGGCCACCGGCTTCTTGCAGGTCTTCCGGAGGACGCCGCCCGCCGATAGATCGCCGCCCGATTGCTTTCCATTGGAGCTCCTCCCGATCGGCTCAGTGGTTACGCCCGGGTCCAATTTCCAGCAATAGTATGAAAATAGACTACTAAAAGGGCCTTTCTGTTGGGGATCCCGGTCCCAGGAGCATGGAGCAGTAGAGAGGTGTCCATATATGTATGATTTTGGCAAATGATACAAAATAAATTTTGATAACATAAATTAATTTTGCACTTCATATTTGAGGCTTATGTTATAGAGTGCAGGCAATCTAGCTATCTATCAATTCGTTTAACTAGCATGATTGTTGTTTAGCATGTGGTGATTTGATCTATCTATCATGGATGCTGTGAATTTCTACAAATTATCTTTTTTTTTTCGTGCCATTTCGATGGAAAAATCTCATGATATTATTGAGTAGAGGATGTTTGACTGATCACTATGAATCATCATAGTGATCAGTCAAACTATATAAATGATAGAGATATGTCGTGATTATCCAAATAGTTAAAAGGCTAAGCTGAACAAGCACCAAGGAAAAATAAAAAAAACCAATGCATGACTTGGCATCAACTAATTTTGCAATTCAGCAAGCAATAAACAATCACATACTCCATAATTACATGCATGATACAAAGAAAATATTTTAGAATAATGATCAGCTGTGTTAAGTGAATGTATTATTCTATTTAATTTCAAATAATTTTTATGCCATCCTTCTTCGTACCCTAATTTTGTTTATCTTTTAGATAAGCTGCAGTTCAATCAGTATTCTAATATAATGGACAAAAATTGGATAAATAAGTCGAGATTCAGTGTCGAATATTTAGATAGAGTTCAGAATTTTATTAAATTTGCTTTTGAGAAATCTAACATGAACGAAAAATTTTTATGTCCATGTCAAAAATGTGTAAATAATTCTTCTCTCGTTCCAAAAATTGTTAAAGAATATTTAGTATGGAATGATTTTCTAAAGAGTTGTATATATTGAATGGGTATTTAATGGAGAGTCCATATTGTCGTCTCTGCGTAACCAACCCTTCTATATAAAATACACCTCTAGTTTTGGATCTAGTAACACAGAACGAAATCCTATAGAAGAAGATAATATAGGGGCTTACTCAGAGATGCTCTTAGACATAGTATTAGAAATTTAATAAATTTTAGTGAAGGACAAGAAATAGCTATAATAGGTGATGAGCATACAGTTACTGATTCTATGCATGTTGAGGAATCTATATATTCTGATAATGATATAGTTCGGTATCATAACTTGATGAAAGATTGTGATCAACAACTATATCTGAGTTGTAAGAATTTTATAAAGATTTCTTTTCTTGTGCATTTATTTCATTTAAAATATTTGAATGGGTGGTTTAGCAAGTCTTTTACTATGCTTCTTCAATTATTAAAGTACGTATTTTCGAAAGGTATTAATTTGCCATCATCTTCTTATAAAGCCAAAAAAGTAGTAAAAGGGTTGGATCTTGGATACAAGAAGATACACAGTTGTGCGAATGACTGTATTTTATATCGTGATAAAAATATTAACCAAGAGTCGTGCCGAATATGTGGATCTTCATGATGAAAAAATATAAAGAAGACGAGCATGATTTGTTGAATGAAGTGGATGCTGTACGGACTAAGAAAAAACTAACTAAAGTTTTGAGGTATTTTTCTCTCATATCTAGATTGAAAAGAATATTTGTATCATCGAAGACAGCTTCCTTGATGAGATGGCATGATGAAGGTTGTCCAAAGAATGGAATATTAAGACACCCAGCGGATAGTTTAGAATGGAAAGCATTTGATGATACACATCACGAATTTACTTTTGATGTTCGCAGTGTCAGGCTAAGTTTAGTTACTGATGGATTTAGTCAATTTCGAATGATGAGTTCTACATACAGTAATTGGTCGGTTGTATTGATTTCATATAATTTACCACCATGGATGTGTATGAAACAGTCTTTACTCATTTTGTCATTGTTATTCCAGGTGATAAGGGCCCTGGTAATGATATTGATATTTTTCTGCAGCCTTTAATAGAGAAATTGAAGCAGTTATGGGAGGGTATTGATGCATTTGATACTTTCGCTGGCCAAACATTCAAATTGCGTGCAGCTTTTATCTGGACTATCAATAATTTTTTTACATATACTAATTTATTTGGTTGGAGCACTAAGGGGTGTATTGAATGTCTTGTGGAGATTCAATCCATTCGTATTGGTTAAAATATAGAGAAAAGTTTTGTTATATGGGCCATCATCGATGGTTAGAAGTGAGCCATCTATTTTGATTTTAGAATAATCTGTTTGATGGTACCATAGAGTTGCGATCTGTCTCTATTCCACCAACTAGAACTGAAGTTCTTAAACAAATGCATGTCACTAATTATATACCCGGTAAAGTCTGCAAATGTTCAAAGAAGAGGGGAAGGGAGGATGCTGGCTGCTTAATGAATGAAGGGTTAATAGCAGAGGTTTTTGAGAATGCTGACAACTTCTTCGAGAATCATGACAACATATAAGGATAGAAAAATGATGATGACACAATGGCAGCATCTACATAGAAATATTTATGAAAAAAGGAGCATTTTTTTGATTTACCTTATTGGGAGTATAATCTTCTTCGACATATTGATGTGATGCATATAGAGAAAAATGTTTGTGATAACTTGATTGAAACATTGTTAAATCTTGATGAAAAGATCAAAAATAATTTGAAAGCACGTTTTGATTTAAAAGACATGAGTATAAATCAAGAGTTTTATCCGAAAGAGCTTGCCAATGATAAATTTTTTTATACCTCTGATATGTTATACAATGTCTACTCAAGAGAAAAATTGTTTTCTAATGGTTCTGAAAAATATGAAGGTTTCAGATGGATATACATCGAATATTTCACGATGCGTAAACCTTAAATAGTGAAAACTTTCAAATCTTAAAAGTCACGATGGTCATATTTTGATGCAAAATATCTTTCTATTGGCTTTAAGATCGTCAACGCTGGAATAAATTCTTACAATTGATTCTCAATTTTTCTGTAGTGCTACTTTAGGAATGGATTTGTCCCATTTCTGAATGGACAAAGGGTGGCCCCGCCAGCCAAGAAAATTCGTGTTTTCCATTTGCCATACGGTTCCTCAAAACTTATACAGTTCTGCTCGGAAAAAAAGAGAGAGAGACTTGGCGGATCTCAAGGTGGCTAGATTGCATCACAAAGTATTTTTTTGGCATTCTAAGTTGTTGCAAACTACTGTATCAGGTTCACATCACATGACATATGGAGTGGGAAATATAGCAGTGCAGCTTTTTTTAACAAATAAGCCACCCAGGGCACAAGATTTAAAGAATGCCGCACGACTCAAATTGAAAGGGACATTTGAGAAAGTGTCAGACTAATTTGAATTGGGGAAACTTGAACATGAATGAATATTAACCTATGGTGTCTGATTGCCATGTTATGACAAATTCTTATCTAAAATTAGTTAATTAGCTTTTAGCCCTTGTTACGTATAATAAGAATAGGGGTGGCAAAATATGATCCGATCTGCCAACCCGATCCGTATTCGATCCGCCATAAACAGGTTTGGGTTTGATCTAAATAGGTTCGGGTCGTAAACAGGTCGACTCGTTTAACCTGTTTATTAATTAGGTCGAATATGGATTTTAGATGTCTGACCCGTTTAAACCATTTAACCCGTTTAACTGTTGGGCATGTTAAACAAGTCTAAATAGATTAAACGGGTTAAACAGGTTAAACTGGTCTAAATAGGTCGGGTTGGGCAGGTTAAACAGTTTGGGTTGGGTAGGTTAAACAGGTCTAAACAGGCTAAACGGGTCGGATTGGGCAAACAGGTTAAACAGGTCGAGTCGGGTTGGGCAAACAGGTTACCTGTTTATTAAATATGTTAAACGGGTCGGGTCGGGTTACCTGTTTATTAAACATGATAGGTTCAGATTGTAATTTCTGACCTATTTAATAAATAGGTTGGATTCAGGTTTATGATTTTTTGACCCGATCTGCATGTGACCCGATCTTTTTATGATCCGATCTGACCTGATTTCCCTTGGGTTATTCATCTTCTTTCACGATATCAAGCTTTGGCTCGCGGCAAGATGCCGGAACTCTTACTCCCTCTCACAAAGACGCCTGTGGGAAAAAAAATCTCCGAACTCCTGCTCTTCTTGACAAAACCATTTTCTAACCTATTAAAAAATAAAAATATCAACTACTCTCAAAGTCAACACTATCCATCTCTAACCAGATAACAAGAATGTAAGACTCAACCTAACTAATACAA
>JAOXJJ010000725.1:2789864-2800211 GCA_025769935.1 Phoenix roebelenii | reverse complement strand
GAAGAGTGCGTCTCTTGGCCTGCCTCTCACACCTCACAAGCCAGATATTTTCTTACTACTATTTTATTACACTTGTTAATTTTTTTTATGTAATTTAAATTTTTTATTAAGTATATTACTACACTAACAATTACAACTTGTTTTAATATACAAAAGAAAGTTAATACAATTTTTGAGAGAAGGAAAAGAGACCCACCCATACTATAGATATCTAGATCCCAATACTTGCGAACACACCACGTAGGATTCGAACCCAGAACCTCCGGTTGCAGCGCAGAGGTGTCATAACTTACAAGAGAAAGATCTCCATAGTTTATCGAGTAGTTGATTGGTTGTCTATAGAAGTTTTATGAAAACACAGAGAGGCTTGTTTTTCATAAAACTCATGGATCAGCCTTTATGATCTGTCAATTTTTACAAAACCAATTTTATAGAAAGTAGCCAAACAATCTTATAAATCTCAGACATTCTACATTTTGCGGTACCTATTTTAGTAAAATTGACAACCAAACAAATGCCAAATATAAGCATCTAGAGTACTTCCAACGCATGATGGCGAATGTTATTGTTTAGGGATTGAAATACCATCCCTCTTTATGATAATTATAATTAGAAATCAATTTCAATGAATTTACAATCTATCTCATTTTTTTCGTGCTTAGGCAAGATGACAGCTACTATCCATCCTACATGTTTCCATATAAGGTTTGTTGGGAAAATCCAGCAGAATTGAGTGGGATTTCCTGTTGGATCATGCACAACACAATCTATTTAAGCAAGGCCCATATCAACCCAAATCCTCTCGTACCCAAATCTTGTATGAGAAAAAAAAAACCTCCATACGTTTATTTTTTTCTCTCTCTCTCTCTCCTGCAGTCTAGCAGGCTTACGGATAGGATTTAGGCCTAGACTAGGATGGGTCTTTACAAAATAAAAAAGAAAACTAGGCAGGTTAATAGGCCCGATTCCTATAGAAAATCCAGCCCAATCCTATTGGATTTTCCTAACAAGCCCTATAAGCCCTACAAGTGTCAAGACTTCCCAGCTACTCCAGAAAGCAAGCATTCAGGTTAATCCTTTGCATATGTTATAGTGATCATATCAGTATTTAACCACATCTCGGATGGCTTGGAAACCTGTGTTATAATGAAGTGGTATTAGAATCAAATACTCTCCCCCTTTCTCAGAAGTTTTTTCACTCATCTTTTAGAACCTAATCCTATTATTACTTCCAGATATCTTATTGCTTCTGATGTTTGATTATGAGAAATACTATTATTATTTCAACTCAGTATTTTATGGAGATTATCACTCTCACTTCAAATAGGGCCCAAATTTAATTCAGGATTGCGAAACTCCCACTGTATTTTTCAAAAAAAAAAAAGGAGAAAAGTTTATAGATTAGAGTAAAGTATGAATTATCAAAGTAAGGAATCCAATTCCAGCTATCCAAGGGTCAAGAAATCATGGGCATCAACAAGGTTGAAAACAACCGAGATGAGTGCGTCCACCCAAGTAATATCCACTTGTTGCTGGAAACTGGACCTGGGGGTGACCGTGGAGCAAGGAGGAGGAGCTCTGTCAAGGGATGCGGCGGCGGGCTGCATCCTTCGGGGAACCTGCAAGAAGCCGGTGGCCGGGGCTTCCGACGTCGGCCCTCTGATGCTTAAGTCAGAGGGGTTTTTTTGTGGAGCCAGCAAAGAGGCTACGTAAAAGGAAAAAAGATCTTCCTCTAGAAGGAAGAAGTCCTCCTTTTTTATAAGAGGGGTGTATAGGTTACCTGTGACGTGACTGTGCGAATTAATGAGTTACCGTCATGATTGGACGTGATCGTGCGAATTAATGAGTTGTCGTGGATGGTCCGAGATTTTGGGCTGACTGGAGGTCCGTTAAGATCGTGCGCATTTAATTGTTGACAGTCGCTGGGGCGGCAATCGCGGGATTGGACCCCGGATGAGGAGAAGAGGGGCTTGATTTTCGATGGAGTGGAGGGGTCTACTTTGTCCTTTGACTGGATCTCCTTTGGGCTTGAGGTCGATCGGGCTCAGCTTAACCGAGATTAAGGCTGCAAGGCTGCGAGCTCTGAGGTCGGGCGGCCGAGGTCAGGCGTCTCGAGGTCGGGCACCGTTGCGCTCTTCATCACGTACCGGTGATATATTCACGTGTTTTGGGAAATCCATTTTTCCCCCAACACTACTCCCCAACTTCCGAGTTCGAGCCGTTTGCGAGCTGGGGCGAAGAGAGTAATTATCTTAATCACTCCGGTTGAATCCGACGACTTTAAGTCGCTCCGCCGTTTCGCGCGCTTCGGGGGCATCCTTAACGAGAGCACGAGGCGGCGGCCTTTCGCTTTTCGAGGTAGTTTCGGGCCACGGGTTCATGATGAGGCTCTAGTATCCGACGAGGCGCTGCTTCAATTCTGCTTATAAAGCGTCGATTCAAGTTGATACGCTGCTTCGATTTTCGAGGCTGACACGTGGCGCGATCTAGATGGGAGGCACGATTTGGCTCTATCGATCTGAGTCATCGGAGGGTCTATATAAACCCTAGCCTGGCCCTAAAAGCTTTCATTTGGCTGTCGCAACTATTATCTTCTTCTTTTTCCACCTTCTTCTTTCCTTTTTCTTCAATCATTGTTTAGTTTTTCCCGGCGGCATTCTGAGGCATTTTCTGGTGATCGCCTTCATCCCTGCTTTCGGTTGGTGGCATTTTCGGTGAAACCCATAGTAGGTCTCTTACCCACGTTTGCTTGGAGAACTGTCGTTTTTCTTTTCCTTCTTCCTCTTCCTCTTTCTTCATTTTCTTCTATTTGGTGAGCACGGCAATGTCAAGTGGTGCTTCATCTTTCGGTAGGGACCTTACTTGCAGGAGGGAGGTCGCATCGAAGATGGGCCATGGACCAGATGGAGTCGGATCGAACTTGGCCAAGGAGAAGTTGGATTTGATCCGCGCCCGAATTTTCCCCAACACGGGTTTCGTCTTGAGCCTGCAAGGCCGGAAGACCAGGTGACGAGACCTCCTCCGGATCGAATCGGGGTGTACGTGGAGACACTCTAGGCCGGCCTGCGATTCCCCCTTCATGGGTTCATGAACGAGCTCCTGGTGGCGTACCAGCTCATCCCAGCGCAGCTCGCTCCAAACTCGTGGAGGACTATCATCGGCTTTTTATCTCTTTGCCTCGCACATGGGATATCGGCCTCGGTGAACATCTTCTATTGGTGTATCATGTTGAAATCCAACCCCGCGGATGAAGAATGGCTTTACCTTACCCTTTGGGGTGGTAGGTCGTTCTTCCGATGTGCTTCTTCCTCCATTCGTGAGTGGAAGAAGAAATTTTTCTTTCTCTCCTCCAAGCGCACGTAGGAATTTGACCCGTCGTGAGGGCAGCCTCGGCTCAAGGCCATCAACACACCCCCCAAGCTTTCGGTGAGCGAGCAGAAGATTCTCGATGCTCTTCGCAGCCTCGAGGGAGACATTCTTCTAAACGACCTCCTGAGCGAGGAGGCTTTGGTAAATGTTGGCATGAGCTCAGTGCACCCCGAGGGTGAGGGCGGTTGCACTGCTCCTCCTCTATTTCGTCATCCTTTGTCTCACTCATTTTCTTTTTTATCATCATTTTTTGGTGCTGATCTGTCACTTGAGCTCTTTCTCCTCTTGAGACATTGCAAAGATGGTGACCAGCAATGCGGCCCTCCTCACTAGGTACAAGAAGAGGGTAGACGAGACAGGCAGGGCTCATCCCGTAACCAGAAGGATGGCTAGGCCGGCCTCGACTCCTGCTCCCACTAATGTGGGGGATTCTGAGGCCGGGACTTTCGAGTTCATTCGGAAGGAAGTTCCCTCCGCTGAGCGTGCGAGCTCTTCCAGAGGTGCGAGGGATCCTGCGGCCCTAGCTTCCCCGACCCCCATTTCTCAGCGACCTCGCCAGGTCGTCCGCTTGCGGCACTCGGGTCCCAAGCCGGGCAGCAGTCTCGAGGTCTCGAGCTCTTCTCTGCCAGGCTCAGCAAGACCCAGCCTCCCGAGCTCTTCAAGGGCTGACATCCCGAGCTCATCGAGGGCCGAGGGTTGCTTTGAGAGAAGGCTCTTCTGCCCGAAATGGTCGGTCTGCGAGGGCAATTCAGCCCTCCATGATAGCACGTTGCTTGCGAAGTAGTCTGCTGCGTGCTGCTCCTACCGACCGAGCCGAGTTCGAGGATGCTGCTAGCGTCGATCAGACCTACTGCTCCGCCATCTGAGTAAGTTATCTTCTTGCTTTAATTTTCATATCCTTTAATTTTCATATCCTTTTGAATTCTCGACTTATGCTCACCTCCACTTTCTTTCTTTACAGCACCTCCATGAAATCGACATGCTGGTCGTTGTGGCGTCCGACTGTCAAAACAAGGCTCAGAGGAGCCAAAGGGGACAGGAGGATGCCGAGAGGAAGCTCGGCAAAGCTGAGGCTACGCGGAGGGAGGCCACCACAAGGATGGAAGCTGCCGAGGCCAAGCTACGATCCATGGTTGAGCACCTCGATGAAGAGAAGGCCTCGCATGCTCTGGCCAGGTCGGAGCTCCGCACCTCCGAGGCACGTTTGGTCAATGCCCGCTCCGAGATCGCCGGCCACAAGTATGAGGCGGGGGTCCTTCGGCTGAAAATTAAGCAACTCGAAGCTCGAGAGAGAAAGGCGTTAGAGCAAGCCCAAAATATGGTGCGGATCTTCCGCAAGTCGGACGAGTTCCGCGAGCTGATGGAGGAAGAGGCGGTTGACGAGCTTATCCACGGCTTTGAGGATTTCCGAAGGCAAATGCCGAGGAATTGCCCCAAGCTTGACCTCCACGGACTTCAGCCTCATTTGGGGGTCATTGAAAACGATGACGAGCTCGGAAGTCCTGAAGATGGTGGTGTGCTCGACGGTGCGCCTGAGAGCCCTGAAGTTGAGCGGGTGGTCGTCGAGGCCGAGACCGAGGCGGCTGAGAGAATCGCTCAGGAGGCCCTGTCCGGAGGAGCTGCCGAAGACGCCCCGGGAGAGACTTCTGAGGCTGCCACCGAGACCGCTCCCGAGATGAAGGATCCCGAGGCTGCCCGTGCAGAGGCTCCCAAATAATTCTCATGGATGATTCCGGGGTCGATGCCGAGCCTACTGCTGCTCTAGAAATACTTTAGGACTTGATTTTTTCTTCTTTCTTTTTTATAAATGAGGTCGGCCATTGCAGCCATTATACGGCTAGAAAGGTCGGCCTCAAGATCGAGTTTTGTACTCAGCTTTAGGGCCCCTTATCAATGAAATACATACTTTCTTACATTTCTTTATGTCTTCGAATTCGCTTTCACTCGTGCATGCAATGAACCCTTGTCGTCGGCCGCTTGAGTTAAACTTTACACGTCATTCGTTTTCACAGGCGATTTAGATATTTTTGGCGAATTCCACTAAGTCCCTGGGCTCAGCTTTTGGGAAGAGTTATGCTAAGTCTTCGTGCTCGGCTTTTGGAGAAAATCCCGCTATGTCCTTGGGCTTAACTTTTGGAAAAAATCCCGCTAAGTCTTTGGGCTTAGCTTTTGGCAAAAATCCTGCTAAGTCCTTGGGCTCAGACTTAATGGCGGTGTAGACTAAGGCCGAGCTGCCATTCAACCGTGAGAACTTGCGTGTCTCCTGATCTCAAACTCGGTCGAGGCGTTGTTAGGCGGGACCTGAGGTTGAGGGAGACCGAACTTGAAGTTGGTGCGGCGGAGCATCCCGAGCTTGGTCGGAATATCCGAACTTGGTCGGAGCATCCGAGCTTGGTCGAGGCATCCCGAGCTTGGCCGAGGCATCCCGAGCTTGGCCGAGGCACCCCGAGCTTGGCCGAGGCACCCCGAGCTTGGCCGAGGCATCCTGAGCTTGGTCGGGCATCCCGAGCTTGGTCGAGCCTTCATTTGGAGAGACTTGAGGTTAAGGGAGAACGAGCTTGAGGTTGGCACTGCGGAGCATTCCAAACTTGGTCGAGGCATCCCGAGCTTGGTCGGGGCATCTGAACTTGGTCGAGCATTCCAACCTTGGTCGAGGCATCCCGAGCTTTGTCAGGGCATCCGAACTTGGTTGGGCATCCAAACTTGGTCGGGCCTCTTCCTATGGTATTGATGGTACTAGCGATGGGCCTATTATCATTTTGATCTCTGGGCGGCGTAGCATTCTCTACCGGCCTTCTTTCATCATGTCGGTTCTGCACGAACCGGTTGAAAACCCCACGGCAAATGAGTTCCTCGATCTCATCTCGGAGTCGGAAGCACTGCTCTGTATCGTGGTCGTCATCTCGGTGGAAGCGACAATACTTTCTGGAGTGCCGTCGGGTTTCTAACTCTTGCATCGAGGGTGGAGGTCGGAAATAGTCTCGACCTTCTATCTCCATGAGGATCTCCACCCGAGGTGCATTGAGAGAAGTATAGTTTTCGTACCTTCCCGGAGGCATTCGTGGTCGAGGCGGGGATCTTGGTCGAGGCTGCGCCCGCTGTCGAGGTGGACTCCTCAAACGAGGTAGATTCTTCTCTCGACGGGAAGACCGACTTCTCGGGCGGCCGCGCTCCTCGCGGCGCCCTTTCTGCCCTTTTAAGGCATGCTCGGCCGCGCCCCGTTTAGGGGCGATGGCCTCCTCAGCTTTTGCATATTTTCGAGCTCGAGCCAGCATCTCGGTGAAGTCGGTGAAAAAATTCTTCTCAATGGAGAAGAGGAACCTATAGGATCGAGCTCCTGTCTTCAGCGCGGACATGGCGATCGACTGATCGAGCTCGCAGACCTCCCAGGTTGCAGCAGTGAAACAATCGATGTAGTCTTTAAGGGACTCTCCTTTCTTTTGCTTGATGTCGAGGAGAGAATCTGACGTTCGCCGCTGGCATCGGCTGGCAGCGAACTTCCTGTCGAACTGCTCGAAGGAGGACACAGTGCTCGGCTTTAGACCGAAGAACCAAAATCGAGCCATCCCTCGGAGAGTTGCAGGGAAGGCTTTGCAGAGCACGGCCTCCGAGGATCCTTACAGTGCCATAAGATCTCGGTAGCTCTCCAAGTGATTAAGGGGGTCGGTAGTTCCGTTGTAGGGCTCTACTTAGGACATTTTGAACCTCGGCGGGACCGGTTCATCCTCGATCTGGCGAGAGAAAGGTGACTTGGTGGTGAACTCAAAGTCACCCTCACACCTTGCCTTCTGGTTGTGGAGCGCCTCGATCTGCCGCTCGAGTTTCTCGACCTTCTTGTCGAGTTCCCTGCCTTGGAGGATTGCCACGGTGGTCTGTTCCAGCACTGATTGACCCAGGGCCGACTCGGCCTCCGAAAGTTGTGGCCTTTTGTTCTGGTTCTTCCCTAGCGGCTCTCTCCGGGGAGATGCTCGGGTTGAACCCTGGTAACAGCGCTGCTCTCTATTGTTGACCCTCAAGGAGTCATGAGGATCTCAGCCTTGGGGCACTGGTCCATCTGGAGGGAGCACCGATTGGATCTGAGCCTGTGGAAGCGGCATAGGAGGGGTCTCCACACGTTGCAGGCCTTAGACTGCTGCTGTCAGAGCTTGGACTTGCTACACCAGTGTGTTGAATTATTCTGGCTGGACCTGGGGGACTTGATCCGCCAAAGTGCTTGGTGGTGGGTTCTGGACTGAGTGTCTAGGACTTGGTGCGCGATGTCGGGAGGCATTATAGGCTCTCCTTAGCCTCATGGTCACGATTCGGGCTCTCCTTTTAGCGCCAACTGTTGCTAGAAACTGAACCCGGGGGTGACCGCGGACCAAGGAGGAGGAGCTCTATCAGGGGATGCGGTGGCGGGCTGCGTCCTCCGGGGAACCTGCAAGAAGCCGATGGTTGGGGATTTCGGCATCGGACCTCTGATGCTTAAGTCAGAGGGGGTTCCTTGGTGGAGCCAGCAGAGAGGCTACGTAAAGGGAAAAATGATCTCCCTCTAGAAGGAAGAAGTTTCCCCTTTTTATAAGAAGGGTGTATAGGTTACCTGTGACGTGACTGTGCGAATTAATGAGTTACCGTTATGATTGGACGTGATCGTATGAATTAATAAGTTGCCGTGGATAGTCCGAGATTTTGGGCTGGCTGGAGATCTGTTGAGATCGTGCGCATTTAATTGTTGACAATCGCTAGGGTGGAGATCACGGGATTGGACCCCGGATGAGGAGGAGAGGGGCTTGATTTCCGGTGGAGTGGAGGGGTCTGCTTTGTCCTTTGACTGGGTCTTCTTTGGGCTTGAGGTCGATTGGGCTCAGCTTAACCGAGATTAAGGCTGCAAGCTCTGAGGTCGGACGTCTCGAGGTCGGGCGCCTTGAGGTTGGGTGCCGTTGCGCTCGTCATCACGTACCGGCGATATATTCACGTGTTTTGAGCAATTCATTTTTCCCCCAACTCCACTATTTAAAGGATATTTTTTTTTGTAGATTAGAAACACAGAGGAAGAAAAGGAGGTTAGATAGATTAAGAACCTGCATGAATGCAGATGACCACGAGCAAAGTGTAGCCCAAGCTTAAAAGAAGCGAGGCCAAGTTGATATACTGGAGAGAGTGGAAAGATGGCATCTGAGAGAGGAGGGCTAGCACTGCTGTAACCATCATGATGCAATGATAAGGTTTTAGGTGGCCATCGGGATAAACATCCGAGTACATGATCTTCGATCTCCAACCAACAAGAGGTGCCCAAATTCCAGCAAAAGCGACCATGATAATGTGAAATATGTTAGAACATACTGATATTTGGTATGTTTCTTTTGAAATTAAGCTACAAAATTATTGATACACATAAGTTGGACATAACAATAAGCATAACCATGATTAAAGAGCTTTATCTCAATAACCATGGCGGCTTTTAGTCCTCATCATTAAATTGAGTACGGTATAATTTCAAGTTATTTTATCATTTAGTATGATGTTCAAACAGGTTGATTAAAAAGTCAATTGAAGTTGGCCTACTTGATGTGAAAATTTATTTACATGAAAATTATATGGTTCTCACAATCCCTTGTGATAAATTTTAACAGCTAACCGGGTCAGTGGGAACAAATATAGAAGACAATGACTAAAAAGATAATAGGGGAATTGCTAGTTAATTACTTTCTTTACTAAATTGTAATAATCTTGAGCATGACAATGGTGACACCCCTGTTAAAAACCATCAACAAAATTTGCAATAGCAGTGCAGCTTGCTTACTATTTTAACAAATAAGCCACCCAGGGCAGAAGATTCAAAGCATGCCGCGCTTTTGAAAGGGACATTTGAGAAAGTGTCAAACTAATTTGAATTGGGGAAACTTGAACATGAATGAATATTAACCTATGGTGTCTGATTGCGATGTTATGACAAATCCTTGTCTAAAATTAGTTAATTAGCTTTTAGCCCTTGATACGCATAACAAGAAGGGCCATGGTCCCATTCCCTTGGGTTATTCATCTTCTTTCACGATATCAAGCTTTGGCTCGTGGCAAAGATGCCGGAACTCTTACTCCCTCTCACAAAGATGCCTAGGGGAAAAAAAAACTCCCAACTCCTGCTCTTCTTGACAAAACCATTCTCTAACCTATTAAAAAATAAAAACATCAACTACTCTCAAAGTCAACACTATCCATCTCTAACCAGATAACAAGAATGTAAGACTCAACCTAACTAATACAAACCAGAACAAAAGATAAAATAAAATATTTAATTTTTTTTAATGATGAGTTGAAGTTTGCAAAGGCTCCATCAAAGATGGCATCCACTGCAACGATTAAGTAAACCGAGTAGCGCCAATATAGGAGTTGAAGATGTCGGTGCCACGCTCAAGAGTGACGCCTGCTGCGGTAAACGAAATGGCAGAAATAGCCTCACTGGAGAGAGAAGGTTTGCTCCTACGGAACCAGCATTTATACTGGATAATATGATATATTATGAGATTTAGTGCACGAATCATTTGGATTAGAGCAGTATTTTGGTATTTAACTCTATGAGTTGTAAAAACAATTCCCGGTTTCATCAACGGCAAGCTAGACGAAGTTTGCTATTAGGCCTTCTATTTAAACGTAATTATCCATCGTTTCTTATTTTTGTGGTTGGTAAGTATCTGTTATGTAACCCCTAAGGTATAGCTGGTAGAAAACAGGAACTGCATTGAAGGTTGTCCCTAAGTATTGAGCCTGTTCGATAGAGTGAGCCAAGGAAAACACTTGAATTTACTAGGAGCGAGCTTTGAGTTTGCACAGGCATGAGGCAAATCTCCATTTGACCCCTCAAGAGCACGAGAACTGATACATGGAGGTGGCTGAGAAGGTGCCTAAACATCAAGCTGACGCAAGAAACTTTTTTAATATGCCATCATCGTGGGAGACTGATCAAGATTCTTTCTTTGTTTCTCTTTGACCGCCAATCTT
>JAOXJJ010000725.1:2763066-2789764 GCA_025769935.1 Phoenix roebelenii | reverse complement strand
GAGGACTGAGAGCCACGTTGTATAGAAGCATAGGGAGTATGAAATCAAGGGGGATAAAACCGATGGCACCTATGACACCGACAATGTCACCAAAGAAGGGAAGCATTGCAGCCATGAATGCGCAAAATGACATGTACAGGGTTCGTAGGATTAATCTGGGGACAAGATTCCTTTTCGAGAACTTCCCTTGGTTCGTGTCGGCTGAGTTCTTCTCCATAATCTCATAAGCTACTTGGGAGTAGACCTGTAGTTTTGATCAAATTTCCTGATATAAGTCCATAGTTCATGTCAATAACTAAAATATTATTAGAAACATCCAAAATCTAAGGTTGCTTCACAATTTAACCTAGGCCAGTAGTATAAACCATATCCCAACATTATAATTAAGTGGCCACAAATTTCACTAGGCTTGCCCCTTAGACCATCGACATCCTGAGGACTCTCATCACAAGTCACCGCTATAGAATTGCCACCGAGGAAAGATGAATGTATTTTCAGCAAATGATATGGATGCACATCATTTGAACAGTTATCTTTCAGCAAAATCATTTCAAGAAATTACCAACATTTTTTCATTTTAGAGCAAATGTTTCTCTCTCTATTTCTATATTTTTAGAAGACTCAAGCAGCACATATTGTGATGACGAAATTACGACATTTTACAAAACTTTCAAAAATGTTTACTATGTTTTATAGGGCTTAGGTAGAAAGGATTTACCCTTCACAAACAAAATAAGCTAAACGTATTGGTCGAAAACTTATCCAATTTTTTTCTCATAGTATTTTCCTTCTAATCATGAGTCCTGGTATGGCAAAATTAGTGAAGTACCTGCAGTGCTGCATGACTTATAAAAATGTGATGTTTTTATTCTGCTCTATCATTAATCTTCTCGTTTCATCTGCTCCCTCATAGACCGTTTATATTATTTAAAAAAAAAGAATTGCATAATCTGAAAATTTAGTGCACAGAGCAGGGAAAAATGTAAGAAACATGATTTTGGAATTAAAAACCTCTAAACATACCTTAATAAAACACCTTTTTTTTTTGAGTTAGCATCTAGCTGTTATATGCTTACCAGGCCAATTGCAAGCAACTGGAGTAGTACAAAGATAACTGCAAGTCCGAGTAGCCCTGTAGGAGCCAGAGAAGGTCCAGTGTCTGGCATTAGACTCTTGAGGACATTGGAGCTAACTTTGTTCCCAAATGCCCAGTATCCAGACACTGCTGCTGAGTAGAAGGTTACGGATATGACAGAATAACATAGTATCAGCCCTTTCACCATCTTCCCAGTGGCAGGAGGTGCCAATGTAGCCTGCAAATACCCTGTGGAGGTTATCATGAGAGGCCCAATCCTATCAAATCCCAGATAATTAAAGTAGCAAGCATTACCTGAATTTCTGGCAATATCCCATTGCCGAGAACAGAAGCCAAGATTGAAATGGATGTGAAGGCATTGAAGGATCGCTCGGACTTCGATGATGCCAATGAATAGTCCTTTGGCGGGGCATTATCGGAGTAACCTGTTGATTATGAAGTACATTACAACTTGTTTTAATTTATAAAAGAAAGTTAATACAATTTTTGAGAGAAGGAAAGGAGACCCACCCATACTATAGATATCTATATCCCAATACTTGGGAACACAGCACGCAGGATTTGAACCCAGAACCTCTTGTTGCAGAGTAGAAGTGTCATAACTTACAAGAGAAAGATGTCCATAGTTTATCAAGTAGTTGATTTGTTGTCTGTACAAGTTTTATGAAAATAGGGAGAGACCTGTTTTTCATAAAACTCATGGATCAGCTTTTATGATCTGTCAATTTTTACAAAACCAATTTTATAGACAGTAACCAAACAATCTTATAAATCTCAGACATCTAGATTTTTTGGTGCTCATTTTAGTAAAATCGACAACCAAACAAACGCCAAATATAAGCATCTAGACTATTTCCATTGCATGATGCGAATGTTATTGTTCAGGGATTGAAATCCCACCCCTCTTTATGATAATTATGGTTATAAATCAATTACAATGAATTTGCAATCTATCTCATTTTTTTCATGCTTAGGCAAGGTGATAGAGCTACTATCCATCCTACATGTTTCCATATAAGGCTTGTTAGAAAAATCCAGCAGGATTGGGCTGGATTTCCTGTTGGATCATGTGCTACACAATCTATTTAAGCAAGGCCTTTATCAACCCAATTCCTCTCCCACCCAAATCTTATGGGAGAAAAAAAGACCTCTATAAATCCTTTTTGTTTTTTTTATCATGCAGTCTAGCAGGCCCATAGATGGGATTTAGGCCTAGACTAGGATGGGTCTTTAGAAGAAAAAAAAAGAGCTACTGCAGCCCAATCCTATTGGCCCTACTAGTGTTAAGACTTCCCAGGTACTCCAGAAAGCAAGCACTCAGGTTGATCTTTTGCATATGTTATAGTGATCATATCAGTATTTAACCATATCTCGGATGGTTTGGAAACCTGTGTTATAATGAAGTGGTATTAGAATCAAATACTCTCCCGCTATCTCAGGAGTTCCCTCACTCATCTTTTAGAACCTAATCCTATAATTATTTCCAGATATCTTATTGCCTCTGATGTTACATTATGAGAAATACTATTATCATTTCAACTCGGTATTTCATAGAGATTATCACTCTCACTTGAGATAGGGCCCAAATTTAATTCAGGATTGTGAAACTCCCACTGTATGTTTCAAAAAAAAAAAAGGAGAAAAGTTTATAGATTAGAATAAAGTATGCTTTATCAAAGTAAGGAATCCAATTCCTGTTATCCAAAGGTCAAGAAATGATGGGCATTAACAAGGTTGAAAACAACCGTGATGAGTGCATCCACCCAAGTCATATCCATTATTTAAGGGATATATATATATTTGTAGATTAGAAACACAGAGGAAGAAAAGGAGGTTAGATAGATTAAGAACCTGCATGAATGCAGCCAATGACCACGAGCAAAGTGTAGCCCAAGCTTAAAAGAAGCGAGGCCAAGTTGATATACCGGAGAGAGTGGAAAGATGGCATCTGAGAGAGGAGGACTAGCACTGCTGTAACCATCATGATGAATTGATAAAGTTTTAGGTGGCCATCGGGATAAACTTCCGAGTACATAATCTTCTCCAATCAACACAAGTGGCCCAAATTCCAGCAAAAGCGACCAAGATAATGTGAAATATGTTAGAACAGAAATGATGTTTGGTATGTTTCTTTTGAAATTAAGCTACAAAATTATTGATACACATAAGTTGGACATAACAATAAGCATAACCATGATTAGAGAGCTTTATCTCAATAACTATGGTGGCTTTAACTCCTCATGGCTAAATTGAGTAACGTATAATTTCAAGTTATTTTATCATTTAGTATGATGCTCAATAAGGTTGATAAAAAAGTCAATTGAAGTTGGCCTACTTGATGTGAAAATTTATTTACACAAAAATTATATGGTTCTCACAATCCCTTGTGATAAATTTTAACAGCTGACCAGGTCACCGGGAACCAATAAAGAAGACAATGACTAAAAAGATAATAGGGCATTTGCCAGTTAAATACTTTCTTCACTAAATTGTAATAATATTGAGCATGACAATGGTGACACCCCTGTTAAAAAGGGTAATAAACAAAATTTGCAATAGCAGTTTTGGTAAACATTCAGTATGATTTACTAGGAAAATCAAGTCAATTAGAGGAAGAGGATAATGGGTAGCCAAATCATATAAGTGCCTCACCTTAACTTCAATCCAAATATATCTAAGTGAAAATGATATGGAATCCATTACTTGAGTTGGACATTTTACTTCATACAGCTGTTTACATCAAGTCATACCAGTGGGTTGCTGGTGATAGCTTCCTATTTAGCCTAAATAACTGTTACGGTTGTTCTTCTTTGTGCAAATTCTCCTATGGTGTTCTTCTTAAATACTATATTTCATTTGGACAAAAATTTACTTTTTAATTTGTGAAACTTTTTAGAAGTTACTGCACTTAAATTCCAGCTGGTTAATATTTTCCTCTAAAACCCCACAATGAAGTTGAACCAAGAACGTTCTATATGACTCTGCAGTTGATCACCATCTATACAGTTAGGGGGAATGACAACCACCTGCAATTATCCAAAATGATGACTGAATGCTAGCAAGCAATGTTACGTATCGGCTGGAAGCCAAACAAATTCATTTGCACAGGCCACACATGCCTTGGTCCGTAAGAACACAAAAGCTACAATTTTCAATTGTTCGAAGACCTTCCTTTCATTTTCTCGACCTGTGCAAGCCCGTTTACTTTCCATCTCTTGAAGCATGAATCATATTAGAATGAATAATTTTACAGAGACCGAATATAGTAATGTTCCTAGTGATTCAAGTGTTTGCACATGATGACTAAGTCGGACCTTCTTTTTAATTAAAAAATAAGCAACAAGATGCGTGTGCAATTAGTCTCCTGAAGCAATATATCCACAAAGAAGTATTCATCCAGTAATGGAACTGCAAGATAGGTTTTACAAATGCCACAAAACAACAGAAGCAAGAAACAGAAATATATAGCAATCATGGATTGAAACAGCCAGATGATATTATCATAAAAGAGGAACAGCCAGAAGGAATTTACACCATCTGGTAGCAATGATGTAATGCTTTCCAACTTGGCTTTCAATCCCAAGACGCACAAGATAGAAAACAACAAAGAAGTAATTCCAGTTTGCTGAAACCTACCTTGAGGCATTCCCCTGCAAGCAATAAGCACCCAATCCCAACTCCAGTATTGATGGTTGCCTGCACGCTCACAACAAAGTAGAACATCCATCCGGATCCTACAACACGAATGAATCTATTAGCCCTTAGCTAACAATTAGCTCATAGTTGAACAGGGTATTGATGACCGCATAATCAGGATTCTTTGTAATTGTACATGGTTGTTAAAATTCAAAGTTGTGATTTTTTGCACGAAAAAAAAAAAACATAACTTTTTATACCATCATAAAATATAAATTTCTAATTTTAGTACTTGTTTCTGTATGCATGATTTTCTCTTCCTCCATTTCGTTTAGGGAAATCTTCCTCTTTTTTCTTAACAACCATGCACCTTTTGAAACCATCCGTTCTCAAAATTCAAATATTTTTGAATGAAAAGAGTTTTTTTTATCGTAGAAGGGGAAAAACTCGATCGAAAGAAGGTGAATCGGATCTTGATGTACCCAAGACGTCGGACGCGAGTTCCCGGAATCGAATATGCCGGCGGCCTTGCCTCTCGCAGTGATCAAGAACCTTGGACATGAGAAGATACGCATAGAACGTGACGGCAGCCGCCGTCGTGAGTGACACCAGCCCCAGGATCCATCCCATACCCCTTAAAGCATATGGCAGGGTTAGTATTGTCGGGCCGACGATGGCCGTCGTGAGATGAAAGCCGGCATGCCACCAAGTTCCTGTAAAAGAGATTTTTAGATAAGAAAAACGAGATTTTGGTGGGAACTCCAAAAATCGCGCCGAACCTTTGGACTCGAGCACGAAGGCGGCGCCGGCATCGGCGCGGGCCGGGTTCTTGGGAGGGAAGCCCTGGGCTTCCTCGATGGCAGAGGAAACATGGGCGGATGGCGGTCCTTCTCCCATGGTCTTTGAGAACGACGCTCACGTTAGAGTTTTGGAGGAGGGGTGGAGCCAATTGGAATTTACGTACGAAGAGAAGCGTCCAAATTCCGCTCTTCGTGCCCGCCGAGGGAGTGCAAGAGCCGGCGGACGTTTGTTTGCTTGTTAGTTTGGTGTTGGGGGGCGAGGAGATGGGATAAGAAAGGAATCTGACGCGTGTAGAAAGGAAGCCAAGAAAGGAGGATGGGGGGATTTGGGGTTTTGGGTGGGAGAGAACGATCTTGAGCGCTCATCCGGTGCTCCAAGTTGGTAGTTTTACCCCACCAAATCAGATTGATGGCTACGGTAGTGGGACTCTAGAATGAGAAAGAAAATGAGATAACTTCAAAGGTTAGAAGAAATTTTATTTTTATTTCGATTTCACCATCGCTGCTTCCTTGGAGTAGTCCTCGGATGGCTCATCTAGGGCTCCAACCTCCTCCTGTCACCTGTCCCCCCCGGATCTGGTCTCCAGCCGCGCCGTCTTCTCCGGTCGGTGATCTTGTGGGCCCCTCAAACAGCATTGTTGTTGGAATAAGTGTGGGTTGGTAGCTGTCTCTGAATCATAAAAACGGTCTTCAAGTCTAATTGTTATCGTGTCTCTAAATCAGCCATTGATATAAAGAGAAAACAAATCTACAAAAGTTAAAGATTTAATTCGGGATCTTGATGAAACTCTTGACCAGAATCGGTATAGATTGGAATGGGAATCGAAATGGTCATATTTTCTAATATATTTGGTTCACCATCAAAATCAGAATTAAAATTGAAATAGAATTTGAATACTAAAAAAGTGTAGAGATCCCTAATGATCTTAACCTAAGCTCTAATAGTCTTCCTGTCCCAACCTCTAATGATCTTAAACCTAAGCTCTAAAACCACTCTATCATGCTCCGAAATCAGTACTCGAGTCCGGCACGCGACACAACCGCGCACTCCCTAGGACAAAATCCTAGAGAATATACAAGGTCTAAAAATATAATACAAGCTCAATATCCGTATCAACAATAATCTCAATTCATACCAAACAATAAAGTTGATCCAATTATAAAATTTGATCATCCAACTAGTATCAGCGTTGCAGGTTGCATAATACATGGCTATGGTTGAGATCACGGGTAAAGGAATGATTAGATAGAACATCACTGATACCAGTTGGATGATCAAATTTTGTAATTTGA
This sequence comes from Phoenix roebelenii, assembly GCA_025769935.1. NCBI lineage: Eukaryota > Viridiplantae > Streptophyta > Magnoliopsida > Arecales > Arecaceae > Phoenix > Phoenix roebelenii. Next base: position 2,782,939 of record JAOXJJ010000725.1, on the reverse strand, counting down.
TCAACTTTGTTGTTTGGTATGAATTGAGATCATTGTTGATTATGGATATTGATGTTGTATTGTATTTTTAGACCTTGCATATTCTCTAGGCTCTGTCCTATGGAGTGTGCGGCCGTGTTGCATGCCGGATTCGGATACTAGGTTCGGGGCGTGATAGAATAGCCTTACGTAGTGAAACCAATGAATTTTTTTTATAAGTAGTTTCTACAGAACAAATTAGAGGCCTAATATCATGCGTTTAAAAAGGAATAGTTTGTGAAAGTATGACACAAATTCATTGCAATAGTTTCGAATGTGAGCATTGAATATGATTTTCTATCAAACACTAGTTGCATGTAAGCAGGTAGATGGAATTATGCCCATGACCTCTCACAATCGATCTCAGATTTCACGGCAATATGAATTCGAAAAAGTATATCTGGAAGAAGTTCCTATGATTTCAAACATGGGATGATCGTAGGATCGGGGATAAAAAAATTGCATACTACCTGAACCGGACCATTTCTTTATCTCCCTTCTAGCTCATATATTAATGCTTAAATATTATGGCAGCAAAATCAAAGCTACTACTACTTCTGACTAATAACTGCATCACTTATTTCACAGTCGAACGTTGCATTACTTTGCTTTTAATCTTTTGCATGACACATCCATCACTCCATGTCAGACAGTAGAAATAAATTGTGTAATCAAAGTGATCCACAAGCCAAGTTCTAACAATCAATGTGCTCAAAGTACTCCATTAAACGAACAGAACAGATTCTTGCAACAAAAGATATATCCACATCACATATTAGCAATCTTTATCAATATCATAAAACAAGACTGGATAGAATTGACAGAACTGGTTCTGAAAAACTGTGTATAACAAGATCACAAGCTCACTCCTTTTGCTCAGATGCAAAGAAATGAATGCATTTTGGATTCATTCTCTCAGGAGGAATACCTCTGGCCTCCGTCATTCAGCACAATCTCCATTAGTAAATCGTTCCAGGTGTCTATTGGTCCGGGCAAGCACCAATGAAGGCAGTCATTCTGGGGTCTCTTGCTGATATCAGGATGGAGCTTCCTGTAAGGGCCTGGATGCCCATCAGGCCTCAGCAGCGAAAGATGGTAGCTATCGAGGAGCTTCAGGTGAGTCCCGTTCTCCGATCCAATTGTCGCTGCCTTCTCAAACTCCTCTATTTCCAGGCCTCGCATCATTGGGTCCACCGGATCGCCACTGAACTCACCTTCTTTGTAAGGCTCCGTCCTGTTGCAAACCCCTCCATTGTACCACTCCCCATACTCGAAGTGGTCCGGCGTCCAAGTCCTCAAGACAACGAGCGGCTTGTGGTGAGATGCGGTGATGAAGCGGAAAGCCAGTTCAAGGGCTTTCTGATAAGAGTAGTCCATTCCAAGTTCTCTGAAGTTCTTCCCTGGGCAGTTGTGGCAGCCAATGATGGTGCTGTTCTCCCAGAAAATAGTTGTCTTGAGAAACCACTGTCCACCGGACATGACTATGTAGTCATGCTTACCATATTGGCTTGTCCATGTATCGTCGAGGGCATCGAGATGAAGCTGAATATAATCATTTGAGTGCCCTGAATCTTTCATCTCAGCTTTGAGCAGAAAAGGAGCCCAGATTAATGCAAGAGTGAAGTTGTGGGATGAGAAATACCATGTCTTGGATTGAAATGTTTCATCATGGTAGATCTCAACAGCTTCTTCTACCTGAGGAACAGGATGCATCGACTTGTCAGTCAGTCACTCAGGTCTTCCATAGGAAAACTAAACTATGAGTGTATGTGCAGTTTAGATTATGAAACTAACGTTTGATCTTTCATGCTCTTTAACAAGCAAAGCCAACCATATTTTAACTTCCAAATTTTATACAGAGCAAACTAATTTGGCACTTGGAAAACCTCCTTTATGAGAACAATGGGTGCATGCGATAGACATGAGAACAGATGAGGAGTATGAAATATCTAGATGTTGAAGATGTAGAGGAGGAAATATTTCATCAGGCAAATCAATATTTCTTTTTCCCAGCTGTTTCAATAGCCTGGTCTAGTATGATATAACTAATATCATATATATATCCATTCCACTAGACTCATCTAACATCATTCTGAAAAGGCTTCATGATCTTTTTGCCAACAAATTCAAGAGGTCTAATGCGTGCAGGACTAAGGCAAGAGTTTATCACCACCATTGTTTTCTAAAATTATATTTTCAGATAATCCTATAAAAATCAATTTATTTAACGAAATCCATAAGATGCACCTGAGAAAGAAGGCAAAGCAATGACTCGATCTGATTGCGGAAAATTGAATCACCAATGAATGCCAAAGATTTATTTTGCATGGCTTTCAAGAATTTCTCTGCATCAAAGGGAGGCAAGTCACAACCATAAGGCTTCCATCTCCAATAAAGGTACCCTCTGTCGGGCCGACCATTTGTCAAACAATCTTGATATGGATCTATATAGCTGCAGCTTGAATTGGTGTAACGTGGTCCTGAAGAATTAGGAATCCACTCCCCAGAAAATAGGTCGCATTGTTCTGCAGTACCATTCATCCAGGTTTCAAGTAATTATCAAACCAATACTTACTACTGAAAGTTCTATGAAAAGAAAGAACAAAGCTACAGAAACATACGGAGTTTGATCAGACAGCAGCTATGGCATTGTATTCATCCTACTTTCGATAAATCAAGGAAAATGCGCTCTAAGCTTATTCTATGCTGCTTGATGCTAGATCGGTATAAGTATTATCAAGTACAGATTGATTGGTGGCATTTTACAGATCCTTGTGAGGGTTGTTGTGGACTGTATTCCCCCTTCTTGTTTTATTTTTTGGGTGTTCTGGGGAGGGGTTGATATTTTTTGTTTTCACTTCTGAGGTTCACTACTAGGACCTTCTTTCATGTATCACTTCATTAATTCAATGAAATGGTGATGACTGTTCACCATTTAGCTAAAAAAAAAAAAAAACAGAAGTCAAGACATAAAACTGTCAAAATTCGTACCTTTTAGTGAATCCCCTTTTCTTAGATGCAATGCCATTTGTGGAAGTCGGGTATATGGGGCAACTGTGTTATCCATTGAAGGGGAACCTGAAATTGACAAAGAGATCAGATGTAATGGGAAATTAAGAAAAAGGCCGTACAGACCAAATTAAATACTGAAATAATAATTCTCATTCTATTTGAGTCTTCACACTTATTCTAATAAAGGAAGACTTGATATCTGAATATCCTTCTGAAAGTATGATCTTAAACCGAGCATAACTGAGAAAAATGATTCACATAGCTGACCTCAACTAATTTGAGTTGAGTTGAGTATATATTTATCATTAAAATTTGGATATGAACTTCTCCTTTTTTCTGTAGCAAAAAAGCCATAGTTCAGGACAACAAGAGAAAGGCAACCATTGAATTCTTCATAAATGCTGTATTTCTCTCCTTTTTTGTTGAGAACAATGCTGCTTCCAATCGAGGAGAGGTGCAACCAAAGGGCTGCAGCTCTATCAGCCCATAAATTCTCATTTTATAATTTGTCTTCCGCAATCACATTGCTTCATTATGTGGCACAATTCATGGAGCCAATTCAAAGTAAGCGATAAGATTATAGCACACAAACCGAGCAACTTTTTAAGTTTTGTTTGGAGTAACTCAAGCATTTTTTATAATTAGATATTGTAAAATTCCAAATCATTTTATATGTAGTATTTTTATAAGATTGCTATCACATGGTGCATATTACTAAAAAATGGATGGTCCAGTGCATGAAGCTTCTGTTATTGTAGATCTAAAGAGGGTTAGATGTACATGGCTTTATCACGGTGTGCAAAAAAGCTGTTTGCAAGTTTTGAACCCTCTCCAAGTCTCAGTGAAGCAATTAATCATACCATTGCACCAAGGCTTACCCTCCATTCCTATAAATTATTAATTACATCTTTGATATTTGATTATTCCACTTTAATTACTTAGAATCTAAACCATTCACGGTCATCAGCCTCACATATCCTATAATCACAAACATTATAAGAAAATGTAACTATTCTTTGTTAATAAATGTTTAGAGAACCCATGAAAAATTTTAGGAGTCGCTTTTTCCGTAAAATAACCCCCCCAGGAGCTCCTTGTCCCCCCAGCATTTATTTACATGTTTCAAGATCCATCTTCTGAAAAACACAAACATAAAAATATGCAATATAATCACTCTTTGTTATTTGCAACTCAAAAAGCCTAAAACTGAATAAATTTCCCTGCCATAAAGCAAAATACCAAGAAAGCACTTAATTTTCAAGAATTGCACGTCCTTTCTTTTTTTAAGAAAATCCCAAAATTATCAGTCTCCCTCTCTTTCAAGAAAACCATAACACCCAGTAGTTCTTTTTAAAATTATGCAAAATGAAGCCTGAACTGTATTTTTTGCTTTATTCCTTCCAGTAATCATTCAGAGATTTCATCAAGATTTCTTATTTCTTCTTATTTTTCTAAAAGGAATGAAGAAAATCTTGTTACCTCTCTGCAAGTTCCCACCTTTAGGTGCCGGCATCTCCGAGGCAGGGACGCTGGAGAAGACAAAGAAGCCGGTGGGATCCGAGAAGAGGAGGCGGTAGAAGAAGGCCAGGAGGAGGGCAGAGCCAAAGACCTTGATGAGAAAGTTGCCGACTCTCTTCTGAGGGGAAGGGATTGGCTCCATGTCCGTTTTCATGTCCTTCCCCATTGCTATAGCTCTGTTCTCAGAGTACAGGGGAAGGAAGAGGGAATGGAGGAGGCGGAGGAGAAGAGAGGACTGCACCAACGGAGAGAGGATGAGGGGGTGTTTAAAAAGATAAGGGAATAGAAGAGGTGGGAGCCGACGCCTTTCTGGGTAGAATAATTAGCTGAGAAGAACCCAAGGACCAATGCAGAGAAGAGTAAACAGTGGAGATGGATGGTCAGCAGAAAACTGCCACTCTTTTGCCTCACCATTCTAACTATTTAGAGTTGGTAAGGTGATGGTCCGACCAAGAGAGAGTGAGAGAGTAGCGCTCACCTTTCATGAACAACCCCTGTTTAAATTGCATGATGATGGACTTGCAGTCAGTTCTACTTCTACATGGCTCGGTGATTATGTTTTTTTCTTGACATCGGATGCCTTGAAGCATTGATTGAAGATAGCATCTTATAAATCTAAGAAAGACGAGCACACGGACAAAAATCTGATGCATGATTTCTCATTCATTTGCTCTAACTACGAAGATTCCAATGCATTATTACCTTACTTTTCGGCGAGCATCGATAGCGCAGAGGAAAAGTTGGTTTTCTACGTAGGACTCGTTTGGTTCGCAGGAAAAGAAGGAGGGAAAGTATGGTCAACGCGAAAGTAATAAGATGCCTCTTGTTGGTTGGAGTTTTCAAAGGAGAGAGATGGGAAAGTTGTATTTCTATGTGAATATGATTTCCACATTTCATGGAAAAATCTTTCCCATGAGAAACATGGGAAAGTTACTTTCCCATGAGGCGGGAATCACTCCATCTTTATTTTTTCCCAAAAAGACCCTTCAGCATTAAAAAGACATTAAAGACCTAGCTTTTATTAAGGACATAATAGGAATTACACATAACTTTCCAAAGAAAATGGATGATCAACAAACATAAGCACTCTAAAAATCTGTCACTTTCTCATATTAAACCAAACATGCCAAAAGTACATTTCCAGACATTCTCTTCCTAGGAATCTTCTTCCTAAGAATCATATTCCTACGGAGGAAAATGCTTCCCGCGAACCAAACGAGCCCGTAATGTTTTGGGAAGGGGCGGTAACCTACCTGTCATTTATACATGTATCGTTTAGGGTGAGCATTATTTCATGACTCACCCCCCAAGCATTTCAATTTTCTATCTATTAATTGTTACGTTTATGCTTACTCTAGCTTGAGGCCAGCTTACCCTTTTAAATAAAATAAAATAAAATATTTTAATCAAATGTCGAGTCGCCAAATTATGGCATTCAAAAATTTAGCTTACGATTCGACGAATCTTCCTTCTAGATCCCATATAACCCTATCTATAAAGACCAAAATGATCACATCGGATCTAATGATGTTACTTAGTTTTGGTGCCAATAGTCTCTCTTTAAATCTATTTTAAAAAAAAAAATAGAACGGGCTGTCCTCCCTTCTCTTTTTTTTTCTATTTGTATTTTCAGAATAATAATAAACTTATATTTTTTTTAGTAAATATAAACTAATGTTCTTGGAGCTGGATCTTTATCTTCAAAGAATGTTTAATAGCAACATGAAATAATGTCTATGCATGAACCACAAGCACTATACTTAGCTTCCACAGCATGCACAAAAATAGGCGTGGCCACCGCCAAATATCGGTGGCGATGGCATTTCTGCTCGTTCACGTTTTGACCGCATGCAACTTCTCAATGTGGCAAGCATGGCAAAAATGGCCATCAAAATGTGAAGAACAAAGGGATAGGTGATATTAGATAACCTAAACCACCGATCATCAACTTCTACATCAAACCGGCTATTCGAGCAGCGACCGGGGCAGCAAACTTTAGCAGTTTTCATCTTATAATTCACTTTGCAATAGTGCTATCAAATATGTAAACCAACGACAAAGAACCAAGTCAAATTCTAGGAAACTCCTGGCAATCTCAGTTATCCTGGTCCTACAATCCTTACCTGAGATCCATGCCCCTAGGGAAGTTTACAGGCAAGTCGTGTCTTAAAAGCCATGCACACAAACTTAGAGAACTGGCTTTCTTAAGGTACATTAATTCTAACATCAGATTAACGTTCCTAGCTAGTGTTTTACTCGTGACATTTGCAGAATACTGTTATTGATGACTGAGTTCAGGTACTAAACACCGCCGTGAATATTTTACTAAAACCTTCCATCAGCCACTGCCCAAGCAAGCTACCCTGGCAATGGCGGCAAAGAGAAGTTTCGAGCGCAAACAGGAGAATTTGAAAATGGTTCGCCAACAATATCATGTACTGATACACCCGTCCACCTTTGGAGACAAACAGGATAATTATGAAGACATTTCTTGATTTAGGAGGATTCTCATATCGATGTACACTACTTTAGCGACTACGAGCAAAAGAAGTGAGATCCGCCAAATCGAAAAGCCGAGTCACATGCCAAACTTTCGGAGGCCATAATTTAGTCATATGATGTCCTTTAAGGAGGTGGCGCCCCCAACGAACAAGCCCAATTTCATCATTTGGGGCCCGAAATGGATCGGTCAAATTGAAAGTTTCCTTTTTGGATAAAACTTTTGTGAGGACCCGTACGGACGTGTATTTAGTCTCACATCGGTTATTCGCTGGGTAGATCTTGGGTATTTATACAGGATCAAGAAACTCAAATAATATCTTTCGACTAGCCATTTTGGACGATGTCCTGAATTGTGACAAATTGTATCAGAGCGGATCCAGCCCATAATCTATGTGGACTAGAAGACACTGCAGTACAGATCCATAGGGCAGACCACGGGCCGATCGTGGTGTTTGTGATTAGATTTAAATGGATTTGAACTCTTAGCCTGACGAGAACGTCAAGGCTTAAACAGAGAGAGTATGTAAGGATCCGTACGGACATGTGTTTAGTCCTACATCAGTTATTCACTGGATAGATCTTGGGTGCTTATACAGAATCAAGGAACCCAAATAATATTTTTCGGCTAGCCATTTTGGGCGAGATCCTGGATTGTTACAAATGGTATCAGAACGGACCCGACCCATAACCTATGTGGACTAGGAGACACTGCAGCACAGATCAATTGGAGCTGACCACGGACTAATCATAGTGTTTGTGAATATATTTGAATGAAATTGAACCCTTAGCCTGACGAGGATGTCAGGACTTGAACGGAGGGAGTATGTGAGGACTCGTACAGGCGTATATTTTGTCCCACATCGGTTATCCGCTGGATAGATTTTGAATACTTATACAAGATCAAAAAACCCAATTAATACTTTTTGGCTAGCCATTTTAGGCGAGGTCCTAGATTGTTACAACTTTAACCATACGTAGCTTTCTATCCAAAAAGAATCAAGTGAAGCGACAGTAAGCAGAATTGATGTAAAAGTAAAGATCTAACTTCTCAAGATTATAAGCTTTTCCTAGAAAGTAGGTTGAAGAAAATCTTCATTCTCCTCGATCGGATTTTTTTTTTTTTTCTTGGCTAAACAAGGGAACTTTGAAGGATAGATCTATTGGAGACTTAGGTGAAGCCTAATTTATAACAAAAACTAACAAATGTTTCTGCCCACAAGATCAGTAGCCTCATATATGACAAAAGAGAGCATCCAAAGTGCAATGAGTAGCGTTAATCAATATACATGCCGTGTCATGCCTGCAATTACTTTCCATTTATTCAAGGTCTGTTGACAGCTTGATGTCCATTATGGATCTCAGACTGCAGCCCTGTATGAATGCTTGAGAACAAAAAGTTCCAAAACGTTTGAGCAAAACATGACCTGTCTCTTAGCAATTATCTCCCACAAATGCATGAGGTCTATCATATCTATACCTAAAATTTGCTTCTAAGTTTTGCTGCCATCTTCGATACATCTGCTCATTTTCATATCGATATTGTCAATCATATGAGAAAGAATAAGCTTTTGGACAAGGAAAACATCTTCTAGAGCATATTGTTGAAGAACTTCTCTACAAGTAATTTATGAATACATAACTACAGTCATCAATCTCTAGATTGAAAATAGATATAAAAAGGGATGTGTAGAGACTATAATGTTTCACCATCTGTGGATAAAGTTGGAGAAAGTAGGGGCTCGATCGTCAATACAATACACCTAGTTAAGTTATTTAAACGTATTAATCTCAATCTTACAGTAAGCAACTAAGAGCAATGAAAAATTGCTATTTGGACCCGTTTATGGAACCAAACCCATGTGGCATATGTGGTGAACTGAATTGTATGCCGACTACGTGCTTTATTTGGATCAATCGAAGAGTATCACTGAAGGCAAAATCTTTTTCATTTTTGCTCCCCATCTCCTTCCCTTCTATCCGTGAAGAGAGCTCTCTTTATTGGCAGTATCTTCGTCTCAGCCTTTCCTAGAATCATGGATTCGGATCTGAGATGAAGATACTACCAATACTCTTCAAAATTTCTCTCGTAAAGAAATAGTCACAAATATTTTTCTTACCAATTAGAAGAAAGAATTTGTTTTACATAGCGAAAGAATTCTTTTTCTTTGTTAGAACCAGATTTATTAAATAAATCTAGTAAAATGCATCCATATGAATTATAAAACCAAATATACAAAAAATCTAAAAAAATATCCGATGTACCAAAGCAAAGAGTGGTTTCCCTATGATTGGCTACATATATCACAATCCAATCAACCGTACTATTAGCCTCTCTATTACCATTACCTTGAATAATACCAACTCCTTTTAATCCACTGCATCTCCCAAAAATATAAGCAGCTAGCTTTATTAAAGTGGTGCCAAGGAAAGATTTGTTTGTTGTCGATGATGAGTTTGGTAACACTGACACTTAACAGGTTAAAGCCATAAAAGTTAGAGCAGTTTGATTTATATCAGAATATTAAGCTCCACATTACATTGAAGGATAGCCAAGTTTCTCAACAAAAACAGAAATTCTGTTTCAAGTAGAGAGCGTCTTAAATTTAGCTAGTAGTCATTTTGATAAACCAATGTCTCCGTGCGAGACTATCCACCCTCGCATAAGAGAGATTCCGAAACACATCATTGTATTCAAAACAAAAACAAATGAACAATGAAACCTGCTTTTATAAATTGCAAGCCGGCTAATCTGACCTCATGGTATTGCAACAAAAGAACAAAAGAAGATGATAATTTTAGCAGGGCAATGGCGCGTTGAAGATGAGAAAGTGCCGCAACTAGATCTGATGAGACTGGCAAAATTGTCAGGATAGCCTCTGAATCAAATCTAACAACCAGAGCTTTGCATTGAATTGTATTAGTGAAATTACCACTATTGCTAGTACTCAAAAGCTTCATGTAGTTTCTCCCTTGTATTGGAACCTTCATGGGGTGCTCTAATAAGTCAAAGCAGCTAAGCAATCACTCTTGGAACCCGCATACCAAATCCACGTTTCATTTTCTCAACTCTGATCAATCACAAGGACAGAATTTATTGAAAGATTCAAGGAATAAAATTTGTTGACCAACCAAACAACTCCAATGAATTAGATAAATTCTTCTTATGAAGATGCATTTTTCAGCAATCAGCAAGTAAAAAACCTGGTGGATTATAAGTAGTAACATTCAGAGTAGAACATATGCAGCAGCATGCAGCACAACATCTCATCAATGGCCATTCAAGAAACATGAGATGATAAGTCTTTTCAAAAGAACTTAATTACTAACTCACCAAGGCCTGATGTTCATAAATCAGCTGCAAGACAGTTTTTAGCATCTCCTTACAGTGGCTGATTATTAAACGAGACTAAAAGTGTATATGTTTTAGTGAATGCAACTTCTCATATGGTATATACACTTGCAAATTATACAATCAGACAAGCATGGCCAATGCTAGCTATCCACATACATTCAGATTCATAAATTGAAGAAAGTAATACATGTAGGGAGAACATATAATTAAATAAATGGCACGATATGTCTACAGCACAGTAGGCTCTTATACTATTTTGAATACTATGATACCTGATGGATCACAAACCAGAGTTCTCCATTGGAAAGACAGACTGAACATGCACTGATAAGGAAGGTAGAATCACTGAAAAATTTGAACAGAATTAGAAGGATCGGGGCCAATGTGCTGGTTTATAGGATGAGCCAATAGGCCATAAGCTTCCGTAACTATACAAGGTTTTTACTTAGCAGGCTCAGCTTTGAGAGGTAGGCTAGTTAATAACTTGAAAATTGTAACTCATCATGATTCGATTTTCCCTTTACAAGTTTGGGAATCAAAGGATATAATGGAATTGGCCTGAGGGCTTGCCAGACAACTGCTTCCAACATCAACATTGAGATTGTGAATGCAGAGAGGGCTAAATTCAGCCATTTGCTAAATATTTGTGTAGTTGATTGTGGATTTCCACATTAAAAATCCATACTAGATTGTGGATAGATAACAAACGGCATGCCACAACCCTAACAACTTAAAAAAGAAAAAGAATTCCTAGGAAATACTGAAATCAGTGGTGGAGGAATACAACTTAAAGAGGTTGATGATGTGGGTTGGAGGTGGATGGAGCTTGCAGAAAGGCTCACAGAATCAATGAACAGAAATAAAGACTAGAATGAGGAAACAATGGAATGCCATAGGCTAATGATGCTAGGGGTGAACAAGCTGGCGATGCTAATAATAGATGAGCCAGCACATCCATTGGAAGACTATGATGCAAGTCAAAAGATGGCCATGGCACATGAGACGGATGCATCAGTAGTTGGTCTCAACTTGCTTTGGTGCACAGAAACACAGACAGCTTGGAAACATTCACTGGCTGGAAATAAGGTGGCACCAAGAATGAAGACAAGAATGAATGGAATCAAGGAGTTCCATAATGCTTAAAAAAAAAACTAAAAATTGAAAATGTAAATTTTAATTTTGAGAGAAAAGTAAAAATGCTACAATAGCATGTAGCACTTGGACAATCCAATGATTCATTCAAGAAGACTGTCAAAGAAAGGAAAGCAGAGCTGACATGTCAAATATCATATATGGGATAGACAGTAAAAACCACGGAAAGTGGTCGACCATGGGTAGGCATAGCTGTTAACCAAGGCAAAATATTTGAGGCAATGAACCCTAAAATGCTGACTACATGTAAGAATAGAAGGGGAAAACATTGACTACAGAACAAAAAAATAATGGACCTCTGCAACAGTGTTTGCACCTGCAAAAGCCCCGAGAAAGGTCAAAGAAGTTTTAAAAAAAAATGCAAGTATAAGTCCACCACTGATTAAAAATTGAGTCCCACATTATTATAAAGAATGTATACAGACACCACAACAGAAAGGTAGGTAAACACTTCAAAACTCACTATCAGAGCTTGACCCTTTCATGCTTAATCTTGTTTAGCTCCTCTTTGACATTAAGAGGCCCTTTAAACTTTCATTAACTCAATTTAATTGGATCTTTCAAGATACATGCATACAGGAACTTAACAATCTAGCCAGATTGATTTTCAGCCTTACCTACTGCATCTTTATATCTACAAAACCTATTCCTAGGATGCATCGTCAATAGTCTTTTCACTACTATTTTGAGGTGAGTGCAAGTGCTGACAGTCTCAAAGAAGCTGCAGTAGCAATCCTAGATGCACCTAGCAACTTGTAGTCCTTCCCACCAATTGTAGCATGATATGGAAAAATGAACTAGCAGAGTAGCAGTACACATGATAAATCAAAGCTTGTTTCGTAAAGTCATAGTAACTTCAAATGACATTTTCTTGTTTGGCAAGTGCACAGCGTATGGTTGAGCAGTCATAATAAAAGAAATAAGGATTTGCTAAAATCTTCACAGGCTGCCACAACATTGATTACAATAGTTGAAAAATTTTAGACAATTATGTTCATGAGATCAATCTTTATATTACATTTCAATGTCAGATCATTGTAAGCTTGATGGCGGTGATGGAACCACATATGGTTTCATGCAAATGCTTCAAACTGTTGTTTATATCAAGGATTTTTATTTGTAAAGTTCTCTCATGACTCAATTGTCATCCAATATTTTATGCTTCATATCATGCTAACATCAACTCACAAAAACTTTTATTCAGTTTCAGGAAAGGCTTTGAATTGTCTTTTATATCAAGGATTTTCATTTGTAAATGAACAGAAACACTTAGCTGAAAGTTGTCTCATGCTTCAATTGTTATCCAATATTTTATGCTTTCTATACCTGGTAGCCATCAACTCAGGAAATCTTTTAGGGGGTCTCATTTGTTGTTTAAAAGTTAAGTTCGTTGGGCTTCTACATATTGCTAAAAGAGCAGAAAAATAGCCTAGCATGTAAAAGGAAGAAAAACGCAAGAAATTATTCTAAATATGTTGCTAATATATTTTTAATCAACTATTCACCACATAACAAAGCTGAGTATGTGTTACTGGAAAAGAAACTCACGTTGGAGCAAGCCTGCCAAGACTATCAAGCTCCTCACCCGAGGCTTCATCAAAAACCTTTCCTGAAATCTCAATAATATAAGACTGACCAGCATTAGGCGAAAGTCCTCTACTAACCAGCAAATCCAAGTCTCTCTGATGAAGCTCTCTACCATTTGCAATAACTCCAGTATTCCCACCAGCACAATATTTAGGCATAGGATAATTGAATTCTTCAATGAATGGCTGCAAAATCAAGCATTTTATCAATAAATCCAGTAATTGAATGCTACTACAGTTATTCAGAATTAGTTGCCCTTACAGGAATTATGCCAAGGCATGGATGTCCCATGACACCCCAAAATCCAGCACGGTAATCATACCTGAATCACAAGAGGAGCAGAACATGTTATCTCTGAAGAAGAATAACTAGATAACATGTGAGTTGCAGTACAATCTACATAACATCTCCTAAATCATAATTACAGCATGTAGAATAACTCAAAGGTGTTTTCTCAATGACCCTAAATTTAATCTGGTATTTGGTCAGTTGTCATGGATAAAGAAAGGATGGACTAGTGCACGAGGGTACCACCATTGCGGGATCTAGGAAGGGTCAGATATATGCAGCCTTAGCCCTATGTGCGGAGAGGCTGTTTCTGTATTCTAACTCATGACCACGAGGTCACAATTGAGCAACCTTACCGTTGCGCCAAGGCTCAAAATGGAGGACAACCTTATTGTTGTCATGGATAAAACATATACAGTATCAAGATGCTTCTTGCCTAGCTTAAAAGCTTTAACTATAGCACAAACATATACAATACCAATGCAAAAACTGATGTATGCAAACTGTATATCAGTGTCTCAATGTTTGCTATTTCTACAGATATTATGTGTTCAATCTCAAGACCTAGAAGTTTTTTAAACTACTTCCTAAAGATGGGTTGTTTCTAAGACATGCTTTCAAGATTATATGCTGCACACATGCATTACAACACACGTCATCAGATGAGTCATTGATTAAAAAAGAATTAATGTACTAAGCTGGTCGATAAAACCTTGCATCTCACAGCAGATAAATTGCATGCCCTACAAGGGAACCAGTAACATACCAATATTCTCCAGGATACACTGGTCCAGCTAGCTTTTCAGCCTTCTTAACCAAATGATCAGAAATAGGATGGCCATTAACTGAAACTTTTGATCTATCATCCTTCACTGACTGATTAAATAGAGAGATATCCTTGAAGGTCTTCTTTATAAGGCCAGCAAAGAATGAATCATCATCCTTGCCGATCCTGTGCTGATATTCATCTCTTCTTACTTCCCAAGAATCTTGAGATAAATCAGGATTTGGGTACTCATCAACTGGCAAATCAATCTCAGTTGCTGCTTGTACATCTTTTACAGAGTTTTGCAGAAAATTTCCATTAAAAGATACAATCTTCTCTTGATTATAGCGTCTACTGGTGCTTCCCTTTCCAGAGCCATATGTTACCTCATTAGATAATGGGTGCGCCAAATGCTCGCGAAGTTGTAGACCTGGAACATCTGAAGTCACTTCATCCTCAAAGGGAAGTTCTGTAAAGCTGGGCACATCTCTCTGACATATCTTATTGTCTGGACTCTCCACATCCTCGGACCTATTGGAAGATGTGGAGAGCCCCTGCATTTTCTCTGGATCACTAAAGTCTAGGTCATATTTTTTTCCAGTCATTTCATTACTTGATGTAGGAGGACAAACTAGATTCTCAACCATAGACTGGATGTTATAGCCTGAGCTATCATAATCTTCAGAGTAAGAAGTATCAGGATGTCCACTGGCATGGCCTTGAGAGGGAAAATCCTCATTAAACCCATCATTAGAGCCGTTATTGATCATAACTGCAGGCATGGCTGGTGGGGGGGCAGAAGTAACAAGTCTTTTCCCATCAAGTTCTAATGATATTACCTGAGAGCATGACCCACAGCGCAACTTAAAACATTTCTCTACTGTAAGCTTAAGTTTTTGAGGTAGCAGCAGCAATTCAAAACAACTACAGCAAACTACAAAAGGAGCAGCACCAGCTTCGGGTTGACAACGACGCCTATCCGTGTTGCCAGGAAACGTAGCCCTTTGTTGTGTCTGTGGCTCGTAAGAATACAAGGATGAGTTGCCATATGTTGGATTGTAACTTCGTGAACCAGACACAGATGAACCATCCGCAGGGTAAAACCCATGATTGTTTACAAGATAAGGAACCCTCCTATTACCGATACAAGCAGGAGGAGCCTGTGCAGGCAGCATCTGGTGTTTGTTGTAGCAGAGCACACAGGAGCAGGCAGGTTGCGGGTAAATCCCTTCATGATGATAAGAGATTACAGGATCTAGATCAAGATGTCCACAGGGGCAGTTGCAAATTGCTCTTTCTGGGTACTGAACATGGCAGTGGTAAGAAGCCCTCCCAAGTGTTTGTGACACAAATGGCTCTCCGTATCCAGGATAAAAGTTTGGCAGCCCTGTACTGTATCCATTTGGTAGACAAGGATGCCGAATATATTTTTGATTCAATGATGATGAGCCATCAAGATACCAAGTACCATGGCCTTGACGAACATTAGAAGAAGAGGCTTCCCTTCTGTTCTTCGGCATCCTTTCTTTTGGTCTGTCCACAACCTCGCAAGACCGACGAAGCTGATCTCTTAATTCATCAAGCTTTCTCAGAAGCTGCGCAGGATCTTGCTCGAGATGCTCAGCTTTGTCGGGCCCTTCCCTGTTCTGCTTCATGGCTGGGCCACCATTACCATATCCGTGAGTAAGTTTCATTTGCTGGCTGGATGGGCCTTCGCCGGCAAAAGGAGCCACTGGAACACCATTTATCTGATCCCTCGGCAACCCACAAATGACGGAAGCCCTGCACTTCTCTTCGCCCATAGATACTTGTGTCTGTTGTGCTCTGTGATACCGATTGGTATACTGAACATCCAGATTTTCTTTAACCAATTCATCCACATTGGAGGCACGGTCAGTGACCTGAGCTCTAGAGGGGCCACAGCATATACTGTATCTGTCCCTTATCCCACTTCCTGAGGGTGGACCATGTAAGCTTGAGGCGTTGGGTTTTGGTGAAACATCCCTGTTTTCAGTTATGGACGCAGAGCCATGAATAGAATTTGCTCCTGAATTGAGGAGCATCTTTTCTTCTCTTCTAAACCCAAACTCTATGCTTTCTCGATCAGTCTCAGAACCAGAGTTGGGATTAACACCTTTCTTCTCCGAACAGCTCTCTGTCTCTGAATTATCAAAACATTTCACATCTCCTCCATCCGATCTTTCTGATGAATAATCTGTCACTGGATTTCGTTTCTTTGCTGTATTACCAGGAGATCAAAACAAGAGAAAATTACAGCAACGACAACAACCCAAAAAAAGGAAAGAAAAAACTTCTTTTCCAGTTTTTTAGAGAAAATTCCCTAACGTGTTGAAAATTAGATCTAAAAAAAAAAAAAGCCCAAACAGAGGAAGGAACTAATCTTTCTTAGGAAAAACAAAACTTTTTCAGAAGGAAAAATGACGAGCAATATCAAAAAGAAAAGAAATTAGAAAACCGAAAACCTACCTTGCAGGGTAGCACTGCAACCACCGCATCTATAGACCGTAAAATTGGGGAGCTCCGGAAGAAGCTTATCGCACTTAGGGCAACGCACCAATCGAACCTTCTCTCCTACCCCTTCCGCCATTCTCGCCGGAAGGGGAAGTAAAACAAAAAGATCTACAAAAGCTTCACGGGCTCCAAAGGAAAAGGACAAAAAAAGAAAACACACACCTCGAAACCCTTGCAGGAAGCGAGCGGAACCCCTCTCAGCCCAATCAAACTTAAATCCTCATCCAATGCCGCATTTTTCTTCGCCAAAGTTCAAGAAAGCAAAAGAAACGAAAGAAAAGATCTCGCCTTTACTACATTCTACCGCACCAAGCCCTAAAAATCACCATCTGTCGCCATTTTTGGACCTCCAAGGACGGCAACAAGAGGAGAAGAGCCTGGGCTACATTTCCGATCGCGGGTTTTCTCTTCCCTATTTCTTGTATTCTTTATGCTTCTTGGAACCTTTGGAATGGTTCGGGGGAAAAGGAAAAGGAGAAGAGAAAAGAGAGGAGAGAGAAGGTTTAGAAGGAGAACGTTGGGAAGGGTCGTGGGAGAGGTGGGAGGGCTTTTTCTTCCGCTACCTGCCAGATTTTTCATTCACTCGGCGAGTCGGAGACGACTCGGAGGAGAACCAGATGGAAAACTCGTCGATTAATTGGCGTAGTGGCTTCTGTTTTTATCCTCTTTTCTCCCCATTGATTGGTCCCATTGATCGGTGGACATATGCTCTTTGATGGCGGCAGTGGTGTGGAATTTGTCATCCATGTCCCATAAGCTAAATTGATGATGACTGAAGGCCGGCAGATTTTTAGTTCATCATGAGTGGTAAGCTGATAGCAACATAGAAAAATATCACCTATATGACATATACAGTAAGAGCATACCGTATTCTCCTAGAAGAGACTGCCACGATGATTAAGTGAATTCATAGCTAGAGACACGAGGCTAGTGGGATACAGCTGCTCCACATCTATAGTATATTGGACGAGTCCCCTTCTATTGAGCTACACATGTCTATAAGGACGTAGACAGTGCTGCAGACTGGGTGACATCTTATGCGGCATTCCGAAAGTTTTATTTGCGAGAACTACGTATCTGTCTCTTCTCTCTTTCACTCTGTACTTTTTTCTAATTTCATGGACTACACCCACACCTGAAGTATATGAGTTCCTATTGTACCAAAAACAAATTAAAAAAAAGGACATATGCACTCTTTGAGCTTATAATAACCAGCAATTAATTAATTAATTTACTATCGACATCACATAAATCAATTTATATTTGTTCTTTTACTCAAAAACAAAAAAAAAATATGAAAAGTGAATTTATTTGATATGAATGATTGTTATGAAAGCATTATGAATATAATTGGTAAATTTAACTCTCGAACCTATGGGTTTGATTCATGTGTTAATTTAGGACTGCTTGGTTTATAGAAGGAGAGAAAATATGGTCTAAAAAAACAAAAAAAAAATATCTCTTATTTGATTAGAGTTTTCAAATAAAAAAATAAAAAAAATAAATATTTTTATAAAAAATAAGATTTTCATATTTTATGAAAATAAAAAATTTATGGAGGACATGAAAAAAACTACTTTTCCACCAACTGAAAATTGAGGTCTTTTTTTTCCAAAAGTATTCTTAAGCCATCCAAATTCATTGATAAAGTCTTTCCATTTATTAAGAGTATAATAGGTATTTCATATAATTTTTCTATGAAAGTAAATGCTAAACCAAATATAAGCCACTTTGGTAGAATGTATCATTTTTTTATGATCAACCAAACATGCCAAAATTAGAAATAATCTTTCGAGAAAAAACATTCTAGTGAAAAAAATTCTTTCCGCATACCAGACGACTCCTTAAAATAAGATTTGGTTAGGTTTTGTTTTTACCCCTCTTACATATCAAAAAAAATGATGATTGTTATAGTAATTATTATTTATTATTACAATAAAAATACTAATTAATAAAAGAGCATTTGCATAAGCCAATGTTTATGGAATAAAATTATCTTTTTGTAAAGGTTGAAGCTAAGAATTGTTATTTTTTGATCAGTGCTATTAAATGATGGTTGTTATTCCTGTTGTATAAAATCTATAATAATGGAATCAACAATCAAATGATGATTGTTTTTTCAATATTGATGTATAGCATGGGGAATCTCTACCAAATTTCGAGAACAACAACCATGAAGTTATTAGAACTGTCCATTCAAATGTTGGATATGGGAGCTCAAGAAATATGGCTCAAAGGCCCCATGGCTCTTTCATCTGCATCAAATCCAAAAACAATCATATTTATGCACCTCAAAATCCAATTTTATAGGACTTGATTTGTGAAACTTTGAACAGTTGAATTAATTATCTAGTGTGCAAGCGTGACATTGCTATCCCAACAGCAAAACAAAAGGAGAATATTTTTGCATTTCTGAGGAATTTTGAGTGTACAAAGAATTATACCTCTAATTTATCTCCATTTTTAACGTCCGGACTGGCCGGATCCGAACGTCAGAAAACTTAGCAGGGGAAGTCTGTCTTTTCGCCGTATGTAATCGGCGATTTCTCTCCCTTTCTTTTGTCCTATCGTCTCTGAAATTTCTAAGTTCCGTTTTTGTCCGAAATCTGACTTTCTTTCGGACTTCTGGCGCAGTTGTACGGATTCTTTCAAGAATTGTTTAACGGACATTTCCTTCTGTGGTGGAACATGTCAGAGAGAATCTAGGTTGTTCTGATTTCCGCGGATAAGGACAAAACAGGAAACTCCATTTTCTTTTTCTTTCCCCCCACCAATCATCCGACCTTTTCTTTCTCTCTCTTTCTTCCTTTCCTTCCCCTCTCTTTCCTTTTTTTTTTTTTTTTTTTATGCCGACTCGTTGCACCATAGCCAACAAAATTTAAAAAAAAATCTAACTAAATAGGTATAAAATATCCACCAAATTTATTCAAATAAAATGATGTACCACATAAAAAGCTATGCAGTCAGCAGCTGTATTTACTTTCCAATAAATATGTGTAGCCCTGAAAGTGCCACAATCCTCGTCCATTCTCTTTATGTCCTGAATCAGAGACAGCCTGTCTATCACGATCGATCACATAAGCCGAGTCAACCCATATCTCTTTATTTTAGCGGTCGTCGCACGTGGAGAATTATAGAAAATACTT
>JAOXJJ010000725.1:2748706-2762966 GCA_025769935.1 Phoenix roebelenii | reverse complement strand
TCGATCACATAAGCCGAGTCAACCCATATCTCTTTATTTTAGCGGTCGTCGCACGTGGAGAATTATAGAAAATACTTAAAATAAAAAATTAATAGAAGACGCACTAAGGCCAACGAGAAAATTTAATTCGTCAACTGTATTATTTCTTTTCAAAACTTATTGTTAAATTTTTTTAGACTTTAATAAAAAAATTTAAATTAAAAAAAAATATTATTTTGATTAGATTCATCAACTTAAGGATGGATCAATTCAAACATAAATTAATAATAAGTTTTTTTTAGTTTATGATTGGAGTGATTCATCTCTGAGTTAATGAATTTGATTCAGCTAGTAATTTTTAAAAGGAAATTATTAGTCTCTAAAAGATTTTGGCTTGCCGTGCAAAAGAGCTCGTTTCGGCGCAAGAACGAAGTCCCATCACATCAGTCCAAAGACTCGAAACCTGGGCACGGTGGTCCGGGCCATGTTTCAGACAAGGTGGGGTCCACTACCGCCAGCCTGGACGCTGCGGCCCCTAATTTGCTAGGCTGGCAGCAACTGGGCCAGTAACTCTTTCTCGACGACCGGTTCCCCTCGGCGTTTCAGGAAATTGACCTCACGAGAGGAGAGAGTGAATAAGTGGGGAAGAACTGGAAATACGAGCTAGAAGTAAGGGCTCTTTGGTCAAAATATATCAAATGAGATGGAAGGACGTCTGTTGGTCAAACTTCTCTTCACGTGACTTCGTTCAGTTGGCTGCTGACTTTTGCGTCCTACAACAGTCAACCCAGCTGGTCTACGTGGCATCTGGTTGCCGGTTCCCTGGCACCATCTGGCATTAATCATCAACGCATTTAAATCAGCAAGAGAATACTCGGATAATTTGGAAAGTTCAGATATATTATATTTTTATGGAAACGCCGGAAAGAAGCCTCTATGGGGCGGTCAGATCGGGCCACATACAAATTAGATTGGATCAAAAATCCATCAATGCAAATTCGATCTATTTATTAAATAAATTAAAAAAATTAAAAAATTAAATCTCAATCCAATCTATTTATTAAATAAATAATTTGATCTGACCCATATAATTTATTTATTAAACGAGTTAAATATGTTAGGCAGATTTTTGACGATTTAAATGGACTTACACAGGTTAAGCAGGTCGAGTTAAATAGGTCAAAAACTGGTTAAGCATGTTTCAAATAAATTAAACAAATTAAATGAATCAAAATGAGTTAAGCAGATTAAATATTTAAATATGAACCCAAATCATTTAATAAACAAGTTCAGGCAGGTTCACCTATTTACGATCTAAACTCATTTCAGGGGCGACCCAATGCATTAGAAGGCCTAAGGCAAACTCACTAAGAAAGGCCTTTTTTTTAAAAAAAATAATAATAAAATTTTAATAAGTTAAAATACTTTTGAATATCGTTTCTTTATGAATTCTAATGATTTTGTTTCTTTTGAGTATTCAAATAATAGAAATAACATTTGTTTCTAAATCCTTTATCACTATTTTAATAGAAATTCTACTGAGAATCTCCTACTTACATGGGCGAATCATATTTATTACTGTTTGCAAATTTCTATAGTTCATAAGGCCATGAAGAGAAACTTAGCTTATGTTTATAGAAATATCTCTACTTCCATGTACTTATCAAATTTAAGTGTCACTAGTTGGTATTCTTCAATTTAGCATATTCTTTGAGCTCTTCAAGATGTGATTAAACATGAAATCCGTTTCCATCTGAGGTCTTGCATATGAAAAGAGTATTTGCTCTTTTACAAACATGATACAGGCTATGGCAGCAAACTTTAATCACTGAAGAGATCGAAATATAGACAAATCGAACTAGAAAAAAATATGTGCCTTTAATTAGCAGAAAATGCATCTAACACCCCCCTCCCCTCCCCAATCCACACACACACACAAAAAACAAAGAATGCATACAATGACATAAGAGTAAGAACACAATGTTAAAAATATAAAATGATAACCATAGCCACTAGTAGGCAAACACATAGCAGCATTTTTAAGAGGTAAACAAGATTTTCAAACAAATAGCACAATCTAACAAAAAAAAAAAGAAATCCGAAGTCCCCAGGGGCCAGTCCCTTGCCCATACTCAGTTCCCTACTTCCCCTTGGTTTGCTCTAGATTTCGGAAGTCATTCGCCATTCGCCATTCGCCAGTTGGAACTGAAGTCTGAGACTAAAAGAAAAAAAAGAAAACCAAAGTCGGAAGCTCACCTGGAGAGGGCGGAGGGCCGAGAAGGAGAACTGGAGAAAAGTCACCGGCACGCCGGCGCCACCGCCTCCCTAATCTCTCGTCACTCTCTTCGGCCGAGTGCTGAGTGCCGGCCCAACGGGAAGGACAAGGGTTTGCCGTCCTCGGAAAACAGAACTCGACCGAACAGGCGAAGGACGCCGACAAAACTCGAAAGAACTATGGCGGAAACTATACTCTTCTTCTTCAGTACCGAGGAGGAAGGAACTTAGGAACCGCCGAATAGGAAGGAAGAACTCAAGAAAACAAGAACCGAAGAAGAAGGGTTGAAGAAAACGAGTGACTACGGTGGTTTACTGCCATTACTAGTTATCTAGATTGCTGATTTACGGCGGATGGTCGGATGGAGAAGACGGGCTACGCTGGAGGCTGGAGCTTGGAGAAGACGGGCTATGGACGGGGCACGGGCGGATGGCTAGGAGGTCTTGTCTCATAGGTTGTAAGCCGTAACCCCGTCTGCTGCCTGCTGCCTGGATGCTGCCATGGCCATGCTAGAGCCTGTCAACTTGGAGCTTGGATGGCTACGAGCCTACCGCCTACGCTGGAGTAGCTCTCCCGGAGGCCTTCCTTTGGGCCGAGGCCTTAGGTGTCCGCCTCGGTCGCCTAAGGCTCGGGCCGGCCCTAACTCATTTATGTTAAATCCAGACCTGCTTAAAGCGGTCGTTCGGGGGTCAGATTAATGGATCGAATCATAAATTACCTCCTCTGCATCCTTCCCTCTTCTTGAAAAAAAATAGTTATTATGAAGCTACAGCTAAACTCTTGTTCATTTTTACAAGTCTAAAATTTTCAGGTGGGAGAGTCAAGCTTCCAACCAAGTTCAAGCCTTTTTTTTCCGAAGAAAAATATCGACCAAGTGTGTCATAGAGCAAATATTTCATGAAAAACTAATTGAGTTACATTTGTTTATTTTACTTTCTCAAAAGGCATAATGGTTGCGTCCATCCTTTGCTCCGAGATATCTGGGCTATGGTGAGGAATGGATAGATCTTCTAGATCAAGCATGTTTTTCGTGAAGCTAATAGGGCTCCAGACTGGGTGGCTGCTTATGTAGCCAGTCATTCCGATAGTTCCCTATGGGCTGGTGATGAGGAGTTGCTTCTGGCACTCCGAGGTATTTTGTTTTTTGATGTTATTGGATACATCCATTCTCGGCAGGTATGATCCATCCACCTTAGAGGAAAAAAAAGAGAAAAGAAGCCGACTTATTTGCCTTTTTTCAGCTTGTTGTGTTAGATTAGAACTTTTAGATCCATGCACCAAAAATTATATATCAATGTAGCAGTCCAAAGCAATCCTACCCCCACATCACACACTGCACGATATGAGATTGTACAATCATGTGTGCCATGTCGACTAGGGCATCAACATATACCAACATGCAAGGAAGATTGTTGCTAAATGAAACCTTTTGCTCCTAATAATTTTTAAGCGTTGAATTTAATCCCTTCTCTGTACGCGTTCTCATATAGAGATATTTAAGAAAGATTGGAAAAGATAAGTTGTAACTGGAGCAGTACCAGGGTGGTAATGTGCTGTGCTAGCTGGAGGCTAATAAGACAGAGTCTAATTAATAGTCTGAGCTCCTGAACGTTTAAGATCTAGCAAGCAGCTTGCTGCCGGCGTATATGGACAAAGAACATGCTGGTAGACCCTGCCAAGTCTGTTAAAAAAAAAAATTATTTTAGTATTTCAAAATATTTCATACTCCTTTATTAGTATACATCTAGAAAAATTAAAATAAAAACCGTGGAGCTTTTGTCATTGGATATCTAAATAGCTGCTATGGATTGGATAGTTGCTTTCATCGACCACAATACCATAAAACCTCTGCTATAAATACTATTATCCTATTCTCATTTTATACATACTTTATTTCTTTTCTGAAAAACATCTCTCTTTCTTCTATTCTCTATGGAAGAGCCCTCTATTTTCTTTCCCTTCTATTTCTAGAAAATATCACCGTATTTTTATTCTTGAGGCAAAGGGAAATCAGAAGCAAGTTAATCAAATCTTTGTATTTGAGAGCGCATTCTTATAAAGATGCTCCTATCGTTGAATATCAGAGGATAGATGCGTTGGAACCCTTCACATCGAATTATAATTCCGAAGTATATGAAATCTATCTTTAAGGACGACACTATCTGCATGCCTCTATAGCTAAATTTTCCTACTCGATTTATTCACATTTATTTATTTTTAATTACTTATTTATTTACGATTATTTATGATTAATTATTATAAACTTTTGCATTCACTATCTTAAAATTTCTCCACAAAAAAAAAAGTTTTTTTTCTCTTAAAAGAATTGAACGATAGTGATCAGCTAAAATTTTATTAAATTTATGAAGTGAGACAACATGGTACAAGATATTGGATCAGGGTTTAATTAAACGAAATTAGACAGGATCCAACATTCTCCCACTTGGACCATATTGACGCTATTTGTTAATGTGGGCCACAACTTGACAGGATCCCAACACAAGAAGCATGAGGGAGAAGAAATCCTGGGAGGCAAGGAAGAGCGAGAGAGTATGTGTGTTGGCAGAGTGGGGGGAAGGAAGTGGGTGGCTTGACACTCTCCAGCCTACACAACACAAAAATTACAGCAGCTGCAACATTATGAAGTACATAATGTTATTTTGCTGCATTTGTTGCACAAACTCCTCTATCTAGCACGGATGCAGGCATCAAACGATTATGTTGGAATTTAAAAGCCAAGATTAGGTTCAACAGGTCACCGCCCAGTAGAATTTGGTCAGTCACCGGCTCCAGCACAGCATTCCGCGGCTGTTACAGCAACTAGTTGACACCACCAACACAAAGATGATTTAAAACTAAGCGAGACATGATCACTAGCATGTGTAGATCTTTTGTTAGATTTTCAAAATTAGAGACGAGAATTGACACCACCTATGCCTCACATCATGGGTGGAAAATAAGAAATTTTAAAAATACCACCATGATCGGCTAGATTTAGGAGGGCACCGATGATGTAGATGGGTGCCACCCCTTGCTTCGAGACATCTGGGCTATAGTTAGTTACGGCGTGGCATTCCAGGCCAAGCATGTTTATAGAGAGACTAATGGGGCTCCGGATTGAGTAGTCTTATATGTGGCTGTTCACACCAAGGAAGTCCTTGGGCGTAGCCTTGTTCAGTCTCTGAGCTGTAGCAAATATTCGCCCTTGTTTCTCTTTAAAAAATGGCATATTTTAAAATGTAGAATTTTGCAGAATTTTGGTTGCGTCTGTCCCAAAGAAATCTATAAATCGATCAATACGGATTAGATAGAAGACAATTTGAAAAAGCAGAGAACATCTATTCTCCTTTTCTACTACTTTTTTTTCAATCAACGAGCTTGCTGCATATTGATCTTAGGTTCAAAGGCTTCTTTGATCCGTGCAAATCATTAAGGCAGAAGGAACATTGCGAGAGACTGTTGTGTCTCAGGAGTAGAACGCCATCCAAGCCTAGTGCACCGTAAGACGGCGAAATCTACTTCAAAAAAAGTGACTAACATACCACGCCTCAGCATCTCAGGTTCCATTTTTCACTTTCTCTATTTATTTTTTTTAGCCTATTACTGCCTATTATTTGCTGAAGTAGAATATTTTAGATTTTAATTTTTCTGGGACAGATTACTCCCAGCATTCTTGAAGTAGATTTTTCTACATATAATAAGCTAGTATTTAGAGTTATCCCAATGGCCAATGCAAGTGACCCGGTTCCTCCTGAAAAGTTTAATGAAAATAACTTTAAGCGTTGAAGACAGAAGATGAAAATTTTCATAACCACACTTAGGTTATTTTCCATAATTTTTGACTCTCCTCCAAATGAGGAAAAGAATGAACCGGCTAAAACTTATAATTTAGGAAGAAAGACTACTTGTGTAGGGGAAGGATTATGTCCCTTCTTTTTGATCCCTTTTTTATGTCTACTGCACTTTTAAAACCTCCAAGGAGATTTGGGATAATCTTAACAAGAAATATAGTATCCAAGATGCCGGAATGGACAAGTACACTGCTAGTCAATTTCTGTCTCATAAGATGGTTGACACTAAGTCCGTAGTTGACCAAGCCCATGAGCTAACAGTGATTTATCATGAACTAGGCTTAAAGAAAATGGGTATAACTGAGAGCCTTCAAGTTGCTTGTACCATTGACAAGCTCCCACCTTCTTGGAAAGATTTTAGGTTATCCCTAAAACATAAAACCGAGGATATGACAATGAAAATACTATTATCTGCCATTAGGATCCAAGAGCAACACCTTAAGAAAGACAATGAGCAACTCATGAAACCTGAGTTTCTAACCAAGGTGAACTTTATAAAAGGTCAGAATAAGACCCATAAGTTCAAGAACTTCAAATTTGAAAAGGGTGGACTTGGAAATAAAGGAAAACCTATGAAGCTAAAGCACCAGATCAACAAGAATGATCGGAGGCCGATTTGTTACAATTGTAGAAAACTCGGTCATATGGCTCGAGTATGCCGGATGAAGAGGAAGAAGTATCAGAACTATGAACATGCACCTTCTCAACCTGCAAATCCATAAACCAACATGGTGATATCCAGTACTGATCCTACTAGTACTGATGATCGATATGTAACTTTAAGTCCAAAATTAAATTTGGCAATTTGTTCTACCTATTGGTTAGTGGATACAGGTGCAAATGTTCAATGTATATTGATTGTAACTTTTTTACTATTTATCAGGTCCGGAGTGGCATAACAGTAACTATGGGGACTCCACCTCGACACAAGTACTTGGGACTAGAAAAGTACTTTTAAGGCTTACATCTGAGAATGTACTTCCACTATTTAATGTATACCATGTGCCCAAAGGAAGAAGAAATTTGATCAGTGGATCTCTTCTAATTAGAAGTGGTTATTTTTTATTATTTCAATCTAAGAAAATGATTATAACAAAGAATGGAACATTTGTACGCAAGGTCTATGACTGTGATGGCTTATATGTAATTAATAAAATAAATAATGTATCATTGGATTTTCCTTCTGATAGCAATAATAAAGTTGTGCTTTCAGTATGTTCTTCATCTCTTTGGCATGCTAGATTAGGACACGTGAATAATAATACTATTAAAAGAATGATTAGCTCTAGTTTATTTCCTAATGTTTCATTAAATGAAAAGGAAAGGTGCTAAATTTGTGTTCAATCTAAACAACCTAGAAAACCATTTAAAATGGTAAATAGAAATTCAACTTTATTAGAACTAATACATTCAAATGCATGTGATCTAAATGGAACTTTGACTAAAAGGGGTAGAAGGTATTTCATTACCTTCATAGATGATTATTCTAAGTATTGTCAAGTTTATTTGATGAAATCTAAAGATGAAGCATTTGATATATTTAAGACTTATAAATATTTAGTAAAAAATTAACTTGACAAGAGAATAAAAATTCTCAGGTCGGATAGAGGAGGATAATACACCTCTAATGACTTGAATGAATTTTGTAGAGTTAATGGAATATTACATAAAGTAACCCCTTCCTATTCACCTCAATCTAATGGAATGGCTGAAAGGGAGAATAGGACTTCGCAAGATATGGTAAAATCTTTGCTTTCCAACTCAGGCTCACCAGAGATTTGGTGGGGGGAAGCATCCTGCTTAATAGGGTTCCATTTGAAGGCTCTAATGAATCTCCTTATGTTTGGAAAGGAAGAAAACCTAACCTAGACTTCCTAAAAGTTTGGAGTTGTTTAGTTAAGGTTAATATTCCTTTAATTAAGAAAAGAAAATTAGGACCTAAGACTTTTGATGTTGTGTTTCTTGGTTATTCTCTTAATGGTGTTACTTATAGATTCTTAGTCATTAGTTCTGATATAAATGGCATAGATAAGAATACTATAATTGAATCTAAAGATGCTTCCTTTTTTGAAGACAATTTTCCGTTTAAGGATAAAATAGAAAAGCATGTAATAGATAGATCTAATGATGCATCTTGTTGTACACCCTATAATTCAGCAATTATTCCTACTAATGAAAATGAAAATGAACTTATTGATATTAATGAACTTGGTATAGGGAAAAGAATTAGGAAAAAGAAAGATTTTGGATCTGATTTATATACCTTTATGGTTGAAGATAATCCTAAAACATATAAAGATGTTATGAACTCATTATGTTCTATGTTTTGGAAGGAAGCTATTAATAGTGAAATGAATTCACTTATGACTAATAAAACATAGTTTCTAACTCACTTACCACTTGGTAGTAAGGCTATAGGTTGTAAATGGATATTTAAGAAGAAATTAAGACCTGATGGTTCAATTAAAAAATATAAAGCAAGATTAGTTGCTAAGAGCTTTTCTCAGAAAGAGGGTATTGACTACTTTAATGTGTGTTCTCCTGTGACTAGGATAACCACTATCCGTACTTTAATTGCATTGGCTTCAATCCATAATTTGATAATTCATCGTACGGATGTCAAGACTACCTTCCTCCATGGTGATTTAGAGGAAGAGATTTATATGGATCAGCCAGAGGGATATGTGGCTCAAGGACAGGAAAGAAAAGTTTATAGGTTAGTCAAATCCCTCTATCGTTTAAAACAAGCTCCTAAGCAATGGCATAGGAAATTTGATAAAATAATTGTTTCTTATGGCTTTAAAGCAAATGAATCTGATAAGTGTTTATATTCTAAGTTAGAAAATGATTCATGTATTATCTTGTGTTTGTATGTTGATGATATCTTAATTTTTGGTACTGATATGAATATGGTGATTGATATCAAAAATTTTTTGTCTAATATTTTTGATATGAAAAATTTAGCTCAGACAGAGGTAATTCTTGGTAACAGAATTACCAGAATATCTGATGGTATAATCTTCGATCAATCACAATATATTGAGAAAATATTAAAGAAATTTCATAAGTACAACTATAAACCAGTGAGTACACCTTATGAGCATAGTTTGAACTTGAAGTGCAACAAAGGTGATCCAGTGACCCAAGAGAAATATGCTCAAATTATTGGGACATTGATGCATGTTGCAAATATAAGTAGACCTGACATTTCTTTTGCTATAGAAAAGCTCAGTAGGTTTAATAATTGCCCTAGCCTTAGTCACTGAAAAGCACTGGATAGAGTACTTAGATACTTGAGAGGTACCATGAATTATGGTTTACATTACTCAAGATTTTTCACTGTATTTGAAGGATACAGTGATGCTAGTTGGATCACTAATTCAGTGAACCGAAAAGAAACTAGTAGATACATATTCATGTTGGATGGTGCAGCTATTGTTTGAAGATCATCCAAACAAACTATAATCACCAGATCCACTATGGAGGCTGAGATTGTAGCCTTAGATTCTGCAAGTCAAGAAGTAGAATAGTTTAAGAATCTTATGTCTGAAATACCTATTATGGAAAAGCCTATGCCTGATATCTCTTTGTTATGTGATAATGAAGCTGTAATTAATATTTGTAGAAATACTGAGTATAACAAGAGAAATAGAAGACATATTAGTGTGAGACATAAGACTATTAGATACCTAATTAAAAATGGTATCAAGACTTTGGAATTTGTTAGATCTGAAGATAACTTCGAAGATTCTTTGACTAAAGGATTAGCTAGAAGCAAAGTCATAGAAACATCAAAGGGGATGGGACTGAAACCCATAAGGAATCATTGACAATTGCAACCCAACCTATTCTAACTGGAGATCCCAAGACGAAAAGTTCAATGGAGAAAACAAGTTGTTTAATGATTAGTTAGTGCTATTATAAAATGACTTTATGTCATTGGTCTCTCTCTATGATGTGAGTGCTAAACATAGCAGAGGTATATGGAAGATTTTAAAACTCTGAATGAGTCCGAGTCTCCAGCAAGGTGCTATGCTGCGAGCACCTTTGGAGGACTCACCTATGTGAGTGGAACTGTGTGGCCACAGTCTATGGGGATAAAAGTTTAACCTTTAGAGTGCTCATGAAACTGAGATATTGGTGCATGAGGCCGAAAAAGGCACCACCTATGATGAACCCAGTATTTGCAATTGTCATGGGTGAAGTATATAGAAATCTGAACCAAATGATTTGGTTCAAAGCTTTTTTGTTACCACTATACCTTTCAGATGAAAATATACTTTCACTAGGTAAAGGTTCAAAGCCGCAAGCTATCTTTATTGAAGTCGTGACATAAACAAGCTCGGTTTGACTATTTTTTGATTTTATAAAGTTTTAAAAATATTTTAATCAGGTGGAAGAATGTTAGATTTTTTGGTTAAATAATAATTAAAAGTTTTCATACTTTAAAACATATATATTTATATATAAGTTAAGGTAGGAATATGACTCACTTGGTTTGTACGCACAGCCGAGCTGCTAAGGGAGTAAATCCTCCATGTGAGAATAAATCCGAGGGAATGGAGAGTCGAACCCCACAATCTTGGCAGCTTGGCTGTGCGTACAAACCAACTGAGCCATACTCCCATCTTAACACATATATAAATATATATATATTAAAGTATGAAAACTTTTAATCATTTTTTAACCGAAAAATCTAACACAGAATAGTTCACAAATTTTGATACAAAATTTTGAAATAGTTTACAAATTTTCCTCTCATAGTTGTTCTGAAAAATGGCAATCGACGATAGCCTGAAACTGGAGTCCGATATAAAGTGTCTTCATGTTGGGATTTACCAACTCATCAAATACACATGGAAGCACCAAGAAAATATGCATTATAATAGGTGATGCAACCACTCAATCAAATGGTGCACAGCAAAATAATTACGTAGATGAGAAGCATCTTTTACAGCTTGTAGATAAGTATATAAAATACCTATATGTTAATCCAGTTGGAGAGAAGGAAGATTTTTCTCAACCCACTCAACTTGAATTTCTCAAAAATAAAATAAAAAAATAGAAGAATTGTGAACGTATGATTAAGTCTTTTTTTCTTTGATTGATCATTAAAAAATCGAATACATATCCTCTATTTCTAATTCTAATAGAGCTCTCTTTCCTAAAATAAACATCACTAGTAGAAATATTCTAAAAAAGTTAAAAAATTTTACTTCATTTTTTTAGATAAAAAACTGCACCAGTCAAAATCTTACTCCAAAAGAAAACTTTCGAATTGATCATCCCGTTTAGGTTCCAAATAATGAAATTTGGACTTAATAGTTAGAAACGCTGCCCCGCAAGAGATCCTCCTAGATCAAGAAATTCTAGTTTAATATAGAATTTAGCGTCCTTTCTATTCTTAATAAGAAAGTCCTATTTATAACTACGAGGAGAAATGGGTACACTATTTTGAGTAAACAACCGGGGGATACACTCTTTTGAGCAAACAACCAAAAACTGCAGCAATAATGAAGTTTCACGTACCATTCAACCACAGCTAATTCCACACTATTTTGAGCAAACAACCGGTGGGTACACTATTTTGCGCAAACAACCGAAAACTATAGCAATAATAAAGTTTCACCTACCATTCAACCATACCTAATTCTACATATGCATTGATGCAAAGATACACTCCAAGCCCCTACACAAGTTAAATAATATCTCGAAATATGCCCCCCTCAACCAATTACTTTTTTTCAAAGTGCAATTAAACAAAAAATTATTACCGAAACAACAACCAAAAATCATCGATCATACCTTCATTGTCCGATTGATCCACATGCATTATCATCAAATGGTCTAACTCCTTCAATCACCATCAAGATTGAGAGATGACAATAATCGATGTCATGCCACGCTGCCATTGTGCCATGTGCAAGTGTAGAACCATGTACATGGAATGTTTATATTTTATAATTCTTAAAATTTTTCACCAAGTAGTAGGAAACCTATATGTTAGTTGTTACAATGGAGGCATGCTAACAAGAAAATAAGGCTAGATACCCCCAACCCATTTACTACAATTATGGTGCTTATTTAATGAGATTATCTGTCAATATTCTGAACCAAATCAAATTACGACATATCTGTAAGGACCTGTACGGGCGTATATTTAGTCTCACATCGGTTATTTGCTGGATAGATCTTGGGTACTTATGCAGGATCAAAGAATCTAAATAATACTTTTCGGCTAGCTATTTTGGATGAGATCCTGGGTTGTTACAAATGGTATCAAAGCGGACCCAACCTATAACCTATGTGGACTATGGAACACCGCAGCACGGATCTATTGGGGCTGACCACGGGTCGATCGTGGTCTTTGTGATTAGATTTGATGAATTTGAACCCTTAGCCTAACGAGAACGTTAGGGCTCGAACGGGAAGAGTATGTGAGGATCCGTACGGGCGTGTATTTAGTCTCACATTAGTTATTTGCTGGATAGATCTTGAGTACTTATACAGGATCAAGGAATCCAAATAATACTTTCCGGCTAGCCATTTTGAGTAAAATTCTGAGTTGTTACACTATCTCACCAGCCCTCCATATGTAGGAAATAGGTGGGAAGAACCCAACGACGCCTGCTTCTGCTATCAAGTTGCAGGCTCCCAGAAGGAGCCACCGCGCGGTGGAGGCCCAGGCCTGAAGGGAAACAGTTGGAGATGCAAAGGCGAGCAAGGAAAGGGGAGGAGAAGGTAGGAGAGGAAGCTGTCCCCATATGGGACTGTGGGAGCCCTCTCTATGACTCCTTTGAGCTGGCTTCTCTCTTCCACGTCATGGACCGCCACCTGAGGTCCTGCCCTTCTCCAAGGAGTCGAGGAGGCTCAGCGGAAGGGTCTGCGATGAGATTGACGAGGCCCTAAGGAGACAGAGATGGTGGTGGTGGTGGTGGGGAGGAGGGGGAAGGAGGAGAAGGCAAAGAAGAGGAGCAAGGTGGGATTGCGTGCCATGTGTGGTGCCATCGTTTTCTGGAGAAGGAAATGAAATGTAATCTTTGCGTCACCTTTTCTCACTGCTTTCTGAGATTTCTCCTTTACCTTGGATCTTTTATTTTTTGATGGAAATAAGAGGTTGTAGGGTGCTACGCCCTGTTTATTGAATTAGAGAAAGTTACAGGTGTGTACAGTGTGTGAAAACACAATCACAAGAGAAAGAGAGGAGGCAGAGTACAAGATACGAACGCACAGAGGCATTCACTTCCAAATGCTGCTAGGAATTTATGTATATGATGATATCTTTATAGAATTGCATCAGTTGGTTCATCATGATTGGTTGGTTTGGTTAATCTCTCTCTCTCTCTCTCTTATATATTTTTTTAATAATATGACACATCAACTATCTTATGAATGAATGGATTATAGAATACATTTAAGGATAATTCGAGCAACATTAGGTATAAGAAGGTGATAATTTAAGGGATGCAACTACAAGGATCCTCCACTGATTTCGATCTTCTGAACATCTGTATATTCTCTGCAATGAGATTTCTGTTTCCATGCATTGATCTGAGTAATTTTGTACTTGAAAACTACACACCAGAATTTGACATAATTTGGTACAACATTTTTTTTTTAATTTTTGCTTGAGTACAGCATTATTTTTGAAAGATATGCAGTCAGAATACCGTTGAGTGTCTAAGCCACAGTTTCCACCCAATCTTCAACTAATTTTACCAAATATAACAAATCTATTACAGCCCAAAAAATAGCAGCGATCAACCGTATTCTTACTCAAGCCTGAAGATAATGGAATTTTGTATTCACAAAAGAAAAACTACTTGAAACAGTTTCAAATCCACACTTTGTTGAGAAAATGTAACTCGAAACTCAAAACGACTGCAATTTAATTTGGCTCGAATTTGTTTGAAAAAGTTTGTGCCAACTGAATGGAGTTTATTGAGAAAATGTAACTCGAAACTCAAAACGACTACAATTTAATTTGGCTCAAGTTTGCTTGAAAAAGTTTGTACCAACTGAATGGAGTCGACCCCTAGATGAGTTTGTACCAACTGAATGGAGTCGACCCTAGCATCTAGGAGTCGACTCATGTGAAGCCTGAGTCGACCCCAGGGATGAGAGGGTCGACTCGCATCTTGCCACAGTGAAGAAA
>JAOXJJ010000725.1:2729356-2746795 GCA_025769935.1 Phoenix roebelenii | reverse complement strand
CCCCCTCGCATCTCGCCTTCCTACTGTGGAGCACCACAATCTGGCGCTCAAGTTTCTCGACCTTCTTGTCGAGCTCTCCGCTCTGGGGGTCCGCCACTGTAGTTTGCTCTGGCGCGAGTCGTCCTGGAATCGACTCGGCCTCCGATGGCTGTGGTCCATTGCCTAGGCCCCTCACTGAAGGTTCCCTCCGGGGGGATGCTTGGGGCGAACCCTGGCAACAGCATCGCTCCTCATTGTGGGCTTGTGAGGAGCTGTGGAGGTTCTGGACTTGGGGTGTTGGTCCGTTCGGAGGAGGCATTGGCAGGACCTGGGCCTGCTGGAGCAGCGCCGGTGGGACTCCCTCGCGTTGCAAACCTTGGACGGCCGTGGCCAAGGCTTGGACCTATTGTACCAGGGTGTTGAACTGTTCCGGCTGAACTCGCAGGGCTGAACCAGCCAGAGGTGGCGAATTCTGGACGGAGTGTTCCGAACTTGGTGGGAGACGCCGAGAGGCATTAGAGGCTCCTTTGCTTCTCAACTTCATGGTCGTGACTCGGGCCCTTCCTCTAGCGCCAACTGTTGCTGGAAACTGGATCCGGGGGCGACCGGTCAGCCGAGAAGGTAGAGCTCCAACGAACGCTGGCGAGCGGCGTCCTCCGCTGGACCTGCAAAGAAGCCGGTGGCCGAGTTTTCCGGCGCCGGCCCTCTGATGCCTAAGTCAGAGAGAGCAAGTGTATATGAGGAGAAAACAATGTGTATGCAGAATCTTTGTCCGCCAGCTCCTTCTAAAATGAAGGAGTTCCCCTTTTATAGAGGGGGGCTGGGTTACTTGTGATGTGATAGGGCGAAATCGCCGTACAACTGAGCACGTCGCACGATCAGGTGAATTAATGCTTTGCCGTAGGAGATGAGGTCGGAATCAAGGAGTTGTCACGGCCATCTGGACGCGGCCGAGCTGACTTGCCGTGGAGAACTGGAGATCCGTAGACAGTAGGTGCCATGCGCATTAATTATTGAGTAAGTCAGAAATGTGCATTAATTGTGGAGTAAGCCGGAGGTCTGCAGGAGCCGTGCGTGATGATGGTTGAGTAAGCCGGAGATGTGCATTAATGGTGGAGTAAGCTGGAGACGTGCAGGAGCCACGCGCATTAAATGCTGGAGGCGATGGCAGGGTATGGTCTCTGATCAGGCTATGGAAGGACATGACTGCAGTATGTGAATGGCGAGGTTGGACTCCCAAGGTGGCGAGCTCCAAGGTCGGACATCTGGCCGGGCGCTGGGTTGGGAGCTCGGAGGTCGGACATATCCGAGGTCGGGCACATCCGAGGTCGGGAGTTCGGGTGCCCTTGATCACGTGCCCCGCGACATACTCACGTGCCTTGAGCAATCTATATTACCCCAACAGTTTCCATGGGAATTTTGCAGTGCATTGAGATCTGTGTAGGCAGAAGAACGGAGTTTGGAGTGCATTGAGTCTGTGCCATAGGTGATCCAATGTGGGTTCAAGTTGTATCTTTCGTGCCGAAGAATGATTCACCTTCTTTCGTGACGTCGGATCGCACCTTGAACAGATCTCAAAGTAAGTCATTGTGGGACCGAATGGTTGATGTTGCTGCAAAAAAAAAGACCAATCATTCTCTCATGCAAAAGATACAGCTCAAGCTCATCTAATGGTGATTTCTGCAAAGGATGGTGAATCCTTCTTCGGTGCAAAAGATGCACGCCGACCTCGATGAAGCTGCCACTGCTCACTTCTCTCCACCTTTCCTCTCAAGGAAAAAAATATATATATAACCTAGAAATCTTTCCATGGACATTTGCCTGATGATTGCTCCATTTTTTGATTGGAGAATTTCTCATTCTCGCAAAGAAGGTAGCGGTTGAATTGAGTCTGTTGTCCCAACTCTGAAGAGGCATCCTGGCTTACCGCTGCGAGGGCATGGAAGAAACTCTCCGCGCCTCCGAGCCTAGCCAGGGTGAAACTCGCGGTATAGTACGCAAGATTTTAAGCCTCAAGGCTCGCCAACTTAAAAATTGAAAAAAAAAAATGCAATTCCACCCAAGCCAATCAAAGTTGTGATCATGTTGTAACTGATGGAGAAATAGGCAGAGAGCGACATGGCTGGGCATTCAAATTCACTGTGGCTAGCAATCTGGTTACAGGCATAGGCTATATGATAGACCCTCAACGTAGCTAGAGAAGCCATGATAAAAATATCTGGGCTCAATCCAACCTAACAATCATAAATAAGATATGAGAACCATTTGGAATCAAATTGGTCGATGATTTAAAAAACTGATAAGGCCAAATCATAACATCCAATATATAGAAAAAATATATGGGATGAGCAAGATCCGCCACATCAAGAAATCGAGTTGTAAGCCAAACTTCCGGTGGCTATAACTTGATCATACGATGTCCAATTGAGATAATCTTTTTTTTTAATTTGATAGTTTTTCGAAATCTATGACATAATGCCTCATTGTTTAGGGGGATGGCGCCTCTTACGATCGAGCCTAATTTCAATCATTTGGGGTCCGAAATAGGCTGGTCAAATCGAATTTTTTTTCGGATAAGATTTTGATGGGGCGTAGCTCTCTATTTAAAAGAATCAGAGAGAGTGATAGAAGTATGGCTAAAAGCAGGTCGGATTATATCCAACCATATTTGTTTCCGTATTCGATTCAAGTCGGATCCAGATACTGTTCTTTTGGTCTGATAGGATTTAAATACGTATTCGGATAGTCAGTTCAAAAATCTTCTGAATAGAGATATGGATGCGGATACACCTGATTTTCTTAGATTCGGATCCAGATCTGAATATCCGTATAATAAGAAAAAGTAAAAGAAGTTTTTAAGTTAAGCTAAATCAGACAACCAATTAAGTGATTAACCAAACCTATACTAAAAGAAACCTAGATATCGGATGACCATTACTTAAGAGAGTAACCCGAATACAAAATACCTGATTCAAATAAAATCCTTTGAATCACCCCACATGCCTGAAAGGCTTAAACCTCTCGTTCGTTTGTTTCGTCCATATTTCCTCTTCATCGTCTTCAAGCAACTATGATTTAGAAGATTCCGTCCATTTTTTTGTTTTCACTTGACAATTGCAAACCAGCAACAGTCGTGAGACGCCTTGGAGGCGCCATAGATCCCGTCTACTTCGGGGACGAGCAACCTTAAGCAGTATATTCTTTATAAAATTATTAATTTTTATTATTGATAAATGCTTGTTAAAAATATTTTTTTTATTTGAATCTTTTTGTATGATCATGCCTTCATTGCTGGTTTTCATCTTTGCTTTTTGCTCAAATTTAATTAATATCCAAAAAATATTCGATTTATATCCGTATTCGGATTAAAAAATATGAATATGTTTAATATTCAATTTGTATCCATATCCATTTATAACAAATATAGATATACTTAATATTCGATTCATATCTACATTCGATTCGTATCCATATTCGTTTAAAACAAATATGGATATTAATTTTGATGTCCTTATCAGTATCCATATCCGTTGAGAAATATAGATACAAATATGGATATATCAATATCCAATATGTATTTGATTCGTTTTCAGCTCTAAATAGAAAGCAGAGTTGATGTAAAAGTCAAGATCTATCTTAGGAAGCTATATATCTCGATTTTTTAATCATTAATGAAAGAAAAGAGAACTTAAGTCCTACTTTTATTATTCTTTTCAGTTTTTTTTAAGAAATTCAAATCGAACAAGTTGATTTTTTTTTTTTTCTGGAGCAACAAAATCATTCGTGGGAAAATGATAAGCCTCCCAGTAGGAGAGTTACGTGCAGCACCTGTCAAAATATTTTATAATCCAGTGCAGCAGCGACCTTACATTGGGCATCCGCAGGTCTTCAGATTCATGTATGTCTCAACATGGCACTGATATTGATGCATCATGCTAAAGAATTGCACGCCTCATGTCTCTCATTATGTAATATGTATCTCATGTGGCTCAAGTATTTAATGTTTTTAATTAATTGGCCATCAGATGATGCAATGAGCTGGTTGAAATGAAAGAAAGCGAGAAGCATAGCATTCCTCTCATCGGAGAGGGCGGTGACAAAGGACTACCTTGGACTACTCTGCTCTGCCAAGCCACAAGACAGCAAATCCGCTGGTACGATCTAATAGGCTTCTGTAGTGTTGTTCTTCTTTCCTCTTTCTTTCTTTTTTTAATTTTTCCAAATGTAAAAGAACTGGGGCAAAAACCTACAGGTCATAGATTTGAAAGCCACTGAATCAATCAAATTAGAAGCAACGACTACTCTACTAGCCATAGGGTTCCGGTTGCATCTTTGGCAGAAAAAATAATTCATCTTCTTTCACGATGTTAACCATTGGATCCTGTAAATTCCGCTCGAGCAGCAGATGGATGAAAGAGGTTGGCCGGATCCAACGGTTGACGTCCTTCAAATGCTGATATGCACCAAGATCCTAGCCAAGTATTATTTGTCCCTCTCATTTATTACATAATCACCCCTGAAAATTGAACAAGAACAGGAAAGTTTCAAGGAAACTAGGAGGGCATGGAGAACAACAGAATCACAGCAGGTGTGATACACCGCTTTTAGCAGCCATAGGCAGTGCTGAAATAGCTCTCGATGACATTGTCGCACAGGATCTCCAAGACCTTGCCGCAAGATGGGCCCACCAAGCGGGGCGTCTTGAACTGGCCCATCGAAGTCCCAAGGCTGAGAAAATGTTCTAGAATCTTCTGGAAGGTTCCTTTCCTCACAACACGGAGCTCAAGCGGTCCGATTCCGCCCACCTTCCTCGAGCAGACATAGCCTACATCCACAAAAGCCAGGTCCAAGCAATTGCAGCAGCTGCTCAGAACCTCCTCGCCGGCACCCGAGCTCAGCTCCCAGAAGATCACATAGTGGCCAGGGTCTGTCGAACGATCGACGTGGCTCGTAAAATCCACGAGCTCGAGCTTCTCCGCCGCTAAGAGCTTGGCTGCCTCCTCGGCGGCCACCATCACGTCTTTCTCTGTGTTCTTGTCGATGTTGATGGATAGGACTACGTTTCTCCGGCATATATATCTCAGCTCAGGCGTGGAGTTATGGAATCCTGCCACCTTTACGATGTCCCCCAGCCT
Source organism: Phoenix roebelenii (assembly GCA_025769935.1). Classification (NCBI taxonomy): domain Eukaryota; kingdom Viridiplantae; phylum Streptophyta; class Magnoliopsida; order Arecales; family Arecaceae; genus Phoenix; species Phoenix roebelenii. The sequence goes on along the minus strand of JAOXJJ010000725.1, from coordinate 2,741,681 downwards.
ATAGCGACATAGACCTGTCATCGGATGCAAACCGCAAAGACTATTGTCAGCAATTAAATACCCGCAAAATAACTTCACTGATCTTCTTTTTTTTGATGTAAAGGAGGCAATTGTCACGATAATATTATTCAGTAGGAGAATACACAAATGAAGGAGATTGTACAAATTGAGAGAAAGAAAACGAGGTCGCTATGGGTTACAGAAGCTCAATGAACCCTTGGAAATTTCATCTGACATCAAACAGAAAGCACCTGATGCTGATTATACTTCACTGATTTCATATCGGCAAGTTGCATTAACATCACAAGTTTCAGGCGGCAGCAAGTATGGTAAATTTGTGATATTCAGAAGACACCTTATGAAATCGTGCGGTTAACAGCTTCTACTTCCAAAGTTATCCCAGCATTTCATCAAACATGGCTCGAAGGAACGAACGAGAAAAATACTACAGCAGGACAGAAAGAAATAGAGCAATACCTGCAAAACTGGTGACGACAAGTTCATACTCTCTGCCAACCTCAACTTCTGTAAGACCAACTGGCTCTGATTCTATGTAGTCAATGGAGGCACCATTCTCCAACTCCTGCCCCTCGGGCTTTCCCAGAGGAATAAATTCAAAGAACGCGATGTTGGGAAGCACCGCAAACGTTGCAAACTCAGGAGGCAGCCCAGGGTTTACATTTGCACCAATCCATCCCTCCGAAGCCCCATAATCAGCACATACCAGGGGCAAGCTTCCTGCATAATGTCTTAGCTTTCTCAAGTATGGTTCCATCGCTCCTGTCATAATGCCATAGACATACTTGGCATTGGGAAAAAGTTCTGGGATCACACCATACCAGTTACTTAAACCCTTGCATTTTTCATATATGGAATCAGCCAGTGTGGGATTTGGAAACAGAAGTTTGGAAACAGCTGCACGGGCAGATGGGACGGTAATTCTGCTGGAGAGAACTCCATGCCTGATATCATTGCAAAGATCTTCCCAAACCAGCTCGAACGTTCGAAATGCATTGACCAAACTGTGGGCAAATTGCGCATTTACGTGCTGCACTTCATCTGAGTAAAGTAGCCCACATAGAAGGTGGCAATACAAAGACTGGTCGAAGTGTGGACAGAATATAACTTCATCAGGGCTGCAGCACTGAGACTGGATGTCCTTCAATGTGCGTTTGAAGTGTTCGCTTCGGTAAATATTTGTTGAGCCTGCTGCAGCGATGAGGCCTCCATTTGTTTTCATCTGCATGCTGCTGTAGATGAATTGTAAAGCTTTTCCGTTCCCAATTGGGTATTCTCTGCAAAAAGAAGTCGTCGATGGATTTGATATCTATGTTTGATTAGGTGAATAGACATCGGATAAATATGCGAATTTGCAGGCCTAATTAAAAGCAAGCTTTCGCATAAATCCAGCAAATTAGCATGATTATATACCTTTTGTAAACAAAACAGATACTCAATTTTGAGAGATCCACAGTCCATTACCAAAAGGATAACATAGGACAACATAACATAAAAGGCCAGTAAACAAAGAACAGCTCAAACGTATAATTAGTTTTGATGTTTGAATTTCATATATAGCCGAGCATCAAATAGACTGAAGAAGCAGTCTGTTGATGTCAGCATAAAAGGTTATGAATACATAGATGGAAATCTTGAGAGAAGGGACCACTAAGGATTGCATTGAAGGCTAAACTTATCTTTTTTCTCCAAGTTCATGCTTGCTTGTCATGCATATTCCACTAGAAATAAGGAGCTACTGGACCAAGGAAATATGACAGAAGAACATAAAGATTAACGAAAAAGGGGAAAAAAATACTATTAACAACACTACATCTACTTTATTTAATTCCGATACATAAACGACTCAGACAGTGAAATAGAAATCTAGGAAGAAAAAGATTCAGAAAACAGTGATTCTTGAAGAACAAAGTCATCAAGTCTCACACAATATAACCCTAAGTTGGATAAACAAGTCAATCTCTAAAACCATACGCACAGAAAAGAGGCCTTCTTCGACGTGGAAGAACTTCATACCGGTTTCTAAAAGCAAATGAAGTCCTGTACATCTGCACCGTCGACTCAAGTAGCTCTTCGCTGAATGGTAAAAACTTGCGCTTTCCTTGAGTGGTACCAGAACTGTAGCAAAAGACAAGCTTCCCATTTAGCAGGCCATTGGTACTTGGTAGCTAAAAGATCAAAGAAAACAAGGCACCCCAAGCAATACCTGAGTGTGATCGCTATTAAAGGATTCCCAGTGAGAACGGGTGAAGTATCTCCATCGAAAATCCTCTGAATGTAAGGCTCCAAATCTTTATGAGTGATCAAGGGAACGCAAGCCTTAAAACTCTCGGGGTCGGTTCTTCCTCCAAGAGCGAATTTCTGCAAGTACTCTGCCTCGCCATTTTGTTCGAGAATCTTTCGCAGGGTCTCTCTCTGGACTCGGCCGGCATCCTTCGTCAGTGTCTCGAACTCCTCTATTACGCTCTCGACGCCGAAAACTGTCATCATCTCTAACGTCAACGAAGCTGAAAGCTTTAGAAGATATGTCCACCGAACACTACCAGCGCCGACGAATCTTCAAAGTTACTGCTTCAGACGAGAAGAATTCAAGTCATATTGCGCAGAGAATAACACCATTCGAGCAGAGCTCCTTGACAAAGACGCAACGAAAAGCAGAGCAACGGTTAAGTGATAAGAACCGAATCAAAGACTTATATTTGGAATAGAAACAAAATATAATTAGATATCGAATCAGAGCAGACAGAAGCACCGGATTCCGGAGACCAAAAAAGGGATTTTAAGCAAAAACCGGCATTTAAAACTTGCAAGTTAGATACTTTGAGTAAAGAATCCATAAAATCCGGTTTGTCTGACAGCAATACTGGGAAACTGAACGACAGAACAAGACGAATTATACTCATCATAAACAAGACGATATATGGACAATGGCAAATATATCAACAGAGGAAAAACTTCATTAGTATTAAGAAGCGGAAAGAGACGTTAAAGCAGGAGGAGGAATAAAAGACTTCATGATGGAGAAAAGGAGTAAAGGTCCGAAAGAAGAAACAAGAAATGGAAAAGGAGGAACTTTTGAATCAGATCGATAAAAGACTTTCGAAAGCTTTGTAATATAATATTATAGATCACAGAAACATCAGAGATATTCTCGAATGTATGGGTCTCCGAGATAACGAAACAAAGGGCCAAAAGAAGAAAAAAAAATAGAGCAATAATTCGAACAAATGCTAGTTATAGCAAAGGTTTTCCACCATAAATGAACAAATCTCTTCCAACAGACCTCGACGAGAGCACAGTTCCGAGCTTTCAGTACCAAAGCTGCGGGCTTTCCTGAGAAATCATGAAATAAATTGACCAAAACGATCGAAGATATCAACATTATGAGTTCTTACTTTGAATTCAACTGGAGGAGCCAGGAGCCGCCTCGTGAGCTCCGCCCCCTCTTTCCCTCTTCTCTACCAGTCGCTCTCTTTGGGTTAGACTCTGGAGCTAAGGTATCACGAGTCTACTCTAAATCCGAGCGCGGATCCTCCTTAAAAGCCTAACAAAAAGTAACCAAGCAAAAAGAGTTTTTAAGACCACCCAAGATCTTAGTCTGTTTTGCCCTCCCTCTCCGTACTCTCCGGGCTTTGCTCACTGTGAAGAGTCGAGGGGGGAAGGTTCCCGTTTTACAGGGAGCGGTTGACGCCATGGAGGCCCACCATAGGCGAAGTCCCCGGGTGATCTCGTGGGTTATTACCTCGCGAACGGGGACCAACAAGCTTCACCAACCACCATTACGTGCGGGAGGGCATGTGTGCCGGATATCGACAGATTATTTATTGAGAAAGACTCTGCCATGATGATTGACTGGATATAGAAAGGGGATAGGTATGGTGATAGTCACCTATTGATTTGGAATATTTGCAGACTGGTTCAGAAGATGTTTGCCGTCTAGATTGATCATGTATATCGTGAGGTGAACAGAGTTGCGGACTGAGTCGCCTCATACGTGGCACGTCACTCTGGAGACATCTGGATGAGTTTAGCATGTGTTCCTCACTTGTTGCATTATTTACTTTCCTTTGATTTGGTAGGATGTACTTAATCTTGATTTATTGGAAATGAAATGCCGTTTTGACCCCGAAAAAAAAAACACCATTATGTGCTTGCTTGCATTATATATATATATACACACTAAAATGAAGACTGTGTTTGTGCAAAGCTTTCCATTCACCACCTAGATATTTATATTAATGATGTTATTAATGGAACTCTTTATTTTGGATAATATATATTACTCTTACTTAATAAGGTTCTTCATCGAAATATAACAATATAATATAAAGAGGATTATTAGCTTATTAAATAAAGATTTTATTAGACCTACTAATTGACATAGAAATTAATTATACCATTAATAACCAAATTTTCTCAATATATGTGACTATATGCTTAATATATATTTATTATGTAAAAAATAATTAGTACGACTAAATTAATACAAAAATTAATGATATTATTAATAATTATATTTGCTTAATATTGCTGATATTAACCAAAATGATTTTTTATTAGTATAATATCCTGCCAATATCCCATGCAAGTCATTAGATTATGCTATTTTTTTATTTTAATATATTTTTATGTTCATGATCTTCCGTAAAAAGTAAAAGAACAACAACTCATGACCTCGCTATATTATATTTAAATATCCATAGATCCAATACTTTTCTATTTCTTATTATATTGGGCCATGATTTTATTTTTTTATAATAATATATTATTTTATTATATTGATAAATATGCATAAATTAAAATTTTATATAACGATAGTATGTCATAATAATAATATCAAAATTTTATTTTATAAAATAATTAAACTTTTAATATTTATTATTTTGTTATTTTCTTTTATATTTATTCTATATTGTATTTCAAAAATAATTAGAAAAAAAAACTACTCCCCACACATCTCGTGTTATATACTAGTTCTAACTATTATGAAGCATATAATTGTGACATTAATAAAACATCGGATCTTGTCGGTATCTGTTTTAAAAACATCATGCCTCACATATTTATAATATATTTATAAATAATATACTTTTAAACCTGTTGAATTAGTACTAGACCGACATGCAACTCGCATAAAACTTCAATCAAAGCATGGTTTAATCCGCACAAAATCTCTGCAACATTGGTCTCGTGATCTCCTTGCACACGTCGAGTGACGAAACTACCTGCATATAAAGACAAGACTAAAAAATATCTTTCTATAAAATATGTCCACCTAATCGGAGAGTGCAGGCAAATTGCTTTTTTTCTTTTTAATGGCGTACAAATCATATCCTCCAGTACAAATATGTCCAAAAAATCAAAAAAAATACATCATCATCGACGAAAAGAAATATAGTATGGTTGATGACCCTCAAAATGCTACCAAAATATTGTACCATAAGAATGCAACCCAATCAGCTACTCTATTTGCTTCTGATAAACATGAGTCGTATGAAAAACAATGTATTTTCTTATCAATCTGCGGATGTTCATAACCCGCATTAGGCAGTCTAAATCCATCCGATCATCATAGTTAAGTCACTTTCAAGATAAATGAAATCTAGTCTAAGGATGAGCCTTTCGTTGCTAATACCCTCCAAGACTGCCCTCAACCTAGCTTAGAAATGGAGGTGTCATATAAGCAACTGCCACTTGCTACTATAAGTTTGGAATTCGAGCATCTGATCACAAATTCCGCACCTCAAATGCTACCCCCATTAGCTATACTACCATTATAATTTACCTTAAAAAATCTCGAGGGTAAGCCGGTAAGGGCTCCTATGCAATGATGATCACTCGAAGATTCAAAAAAGAGTCCTATATGTCCCTTGCTATTACAGACTTCTTCTCTCACTCAGTGTGTATTCATTCTGAGAGCATGAAATTTAGAAAATGTCATTGGTGAGTACCATTCATAAGTCAACTACTTCTTTGGGCATTTCTTTATTGGGCATGTTTAGTTGGGGATATTCTGGTTCTCTATTATATTATCTTATTTGATACGAAAAATAAATTGAAAAAATAGAAAAATAAATGATGAGCCTTATATCTAGTTTTCTAAAAGAGAAGGTAAAACAATACCATCAGAAAGGTGGTATTTATTTTTCCATGTTGGATTACCGAGTTAAGATAATCTGAAATTATCATTCAGTAACGAAAATATCCTTATTTATATTATATTATATAGTTAATATTAATTATATGAATATATTATATTGATATTATACTAATATATTATAAATATATCGATATAGTGATTAATAATATTTAGCAATATATTAATATATTTATTAACAAATATTAGTTATTAATAAATAATTAACAAATATTTATTAATTATCTATAAGTCTAACATAGGATTTATTAGCAATTAGTATATTTATCTATATACCAAACATACTAAAATTTATTTATACTAAAAACATAATTTCTAATATATAATTAATTTTAAAATGTTTTTATATTCGAAATAGATAATATTGATAAAGTTTATGTAAAGGGACATAAATGGCTAATAAATAAATTGTGAAAAAATGTTATTACTTGAACAAGGGCATTATTCAAAATTTAGTAGTATTCTCATATTTGGTTACCTCCAATCAAATATAGTAAATTTTTTTTGATACTATTTGTACGGATAATTTTTCTATAGACCAAGCATGTTAAAATTTATTTTTCTCTATAATTATTTTTTTACATAAATAATTCTCGAGTCCATCCCAACCAAACGAATCTTTTGGTTTTGTTTTTTTCCCTCCTTTTTGATGATTTGTTTCTTTTCCCTGGGACAACGATACTGTGGCGCTCGGGATCGTTGGAGATATGAAAAATACCATCATGGTTTGAGATAATCACGTAATTGCCACTCTTGCGTCCGCCGATCAGGACGCAAGAGTCGAGAGCGCTTCCCGCCACGTTTTTTCTTTCAAAAAAAAAAAAACTTGTCTAGCAAAAAAAAAAAAAAAAAAAAAAACTTTTCTGCGAATATGGTTGGCCGCCTTCTTTTCTTTTCTTTTCTATTTTTTAAATCCCCCTTTTCTTTCCTCTCAGACTGCCCTATATGAGGATTGAGGAACTACCCTCCTCGATGGATATAATTACTGAATTGCTACGGCGTTGCGTTGTGGAAAAGATTCGCGAACATGACAACATACACATGCATTTCTGTGTCATGTTAGACCATTTCTGGAAGCCAAAGATGCTCCCACGTGAAAAACGAGAAGACCAGGAATGTTGAGCATCGACTGGCACGTGCCCCTCATTGGCATTGGGGGAGATGAAAGCCCCAATCAGCCAGTCCACAACAACAAAACAATTAGGGACGATCGAGTCTCCTGCGAAATGAATCATCGGAGCAGAGTTAACAGCTGCATAAAAACATATCACTTATGCAAAAATTATGTTAAAACTTGACAGCATCTAACTTGAGAAAGACTTGGCGATGGTGGTTGGCTGGATTCAGAATCTAGTGGGAGTCGATTGTGAGCATTCGTTGTTGCAAGACATTTGCAGAATGGCGATGGGTTTGCTGCCTTCCAGGTTAATCATGTGTATCGAGAGGCAAACATGATAGCTGACTAGATTGCCTTCTATATGGCTCAGTATTCTGATGGTTAGTTGTGGGATAGACTTGAGGCTACTCCTTTTTCTTTCTGAATTATAGTATTCTCTGACTTACGTAGATATACTAATACTAAAGTAGTATGATCTATCCGTATTATCAAAAAAATAAAATGAATTATTGGAGATAGATGTGTTTCAAGTCCTCCGTCACAACATTATTATTTGAACCCCAAACCTCTCCTACAATTTGGCACAACAAGAGGACTCATAAAGTTTTCTTCTTTCCTTTTTCTTTTTTCTTTCTTTTTTTTTTGCACAATGGCAAGGGTAAAATGAAATTCCAGTGAGATACTACACAAGAGAAAATATTTCACCTTTTACTTTTTTGGGTAATTATACTTGGAAGATTTTATATGGCCACCACTACTAGCAAAATATTATCCATCATTTTCACGGGCTAGTGCAAATAGCTATCACATTTTAGAGAAACGAAGCCAAACTTTTACTTACAAATTAACTGCCACATACTCAAGAAGGTGGCATTTTTACACTACTTTCAAAACCATATACGCGACTTTAGCAAACAATGACTACAAGAGCGGTGATAAATTGCCAATCCAACAAACTTGAATGATGTCGAACGTGTGAAGCAGGAGAGACACTAGATTTCCAAACAAATCGCTATATCCTATAGTACGATACACAGGAGTTGATTGGATCATGATTTACCATACCCAGTACTACAAGGATCCAAAAATTCAACCAAAATCCTCTATGATGCAGCCCGCACATGAGTACATCAAAAGATGGATGGCCATTAAACAATGCGCACTGAGCACATACTCATAGTCTGCGATTTTTTCATGGCCATGCATCTCTTGATTACAGCCATGCACATCTGCGCACCGGAGAGGATCGGTGCACCTAAAAAATATATGTGAAAGCTTTATGATATTTATTACATGCTGCATTGAAGTATGTATACAAGTGCCGACACATGCAAATTTTAATTTCCACGCGCAGAGTTAATTCTTTGCCTTTTGGGTGGCCGCAAAGTTTGAAGTCCTTTGAGCAATTTGAATGCCGTTTTCTACCAAACAAGTTTGAAGTCCTTTTCCACCGTTCCTTTGGATGCTCCTTTATATCTCGGCTCTCATGCTTAGTTCCTTTTCCACTTGTTATCTTCTGCAAACTTGGTCTATTATGCATGTGAGCCTGCACGCAGCTTTGAGCGAATCAACACAGAGGAAGCAAGAAGCTTCCCCTCATTTTTGAAGACAAAAGATTATTTACAATGCAGGAGTAAACAGCAGGAAGAACTAAGCTGCATGAGGCCATTTGTGAAGACTAAAGCTTTTATTATATACTAAATTTAATTTAGGAGGCCTTTTATTTTAGGGTTTTTCTTGCATCTATACTCTTGCAAATATATGGTTTTACATATTTACCTCTTACAAATCACTTTTATTCATCATATTCTTCCAAAAATACCTTTTTCGATTAAATTTTTGGGCAACAGAGCCAACAAGTATCCATTTTAAGCCTAAAATAACTCTATTGCTTTTTCGTATTAATAACCTAAAGAATTTTAGCATTTATTTTGCATTTGAAGAGTTTTTCTTACTTAAAATAATTACTTACTACTCCCGTTGGTCAATAATCTACTAGAAGTTGCTAAATTTGCATTCTCAAAAAAAAAACGGAGAAAGGGTAAATATGTAATACGCCATGTGTAGGGGGGTATATGCAAAAATATCCTTTATTTTACAATGTTCGTTGGAGAAAAAAAGCAATTCATTACCGGGAATGCTGACTTGCCTTTTGGACTACTTTCAAATCCGAGATGTTATATATAAGACAATGTTTAATGAGATAACTTAATTAGCTATTTTCTGGTGTATCTAGAGTGTCAATTTTGCACATAATCCTTAGCTTCTCTTTTTTTTTTTTTTCCGTACATCGGCACCTCATACTAAACGTAGATGCATACAACCAAAAAAATTAGAACAAAGAAGCTAGCCCAGCGGGCGAGGAACATCCACATGGTTCCTCCAGATAAAATTTTCGGCGTGCTGTGCTGCGTAAGATGCCACCCAGTCAGCAACTGAATTGGCTTTTCGATATACATGAGTAGCCTTGAAGGATCTACAGTCCCCAGCCATCCACCGAATATCGCAGAGTAGGAGTGTCCACTCAGCTCGGAGGGTCGCCCACAAGTCCCCTTACCGCCGCAGCTGAGTCACCCTCCATGTGTACATACTCAACCCCCGAGCATTCCTCGCGAAGGAAATCTCCTTCCACGCTGACCACAGCTCCGTTACAGTGATAGAGGTGTCGAAGATCTGTCGACCACCAGCCGCCACAAACCTAAAATGGTGATCCCTGATGATGAAGCTCACACCATCCCTCTCATCTTGCTCAGAAACAATGCCGTCGAAATTCATCTTGAGGAAGCAGGGAGTGGGGGCTCCCAGGAAACATAAACGAACCTGGTCGCTGAATCAGCTGGATCAGAGACCTGGTAGGGCTTGGGCCGCCACCACTCTCGGATGTAACCACCTATCCTCAAAAATCCGAACATTTCTATCCAACCAAGTATGATAGGCCAGAAAAGCATACTGGGTTCCCCACTCCACCAAGTCAGGTCTCCTCACAGATGCCCGCAGCCGTAGGAGAAACACCTCCACTGGGGGATTTGCCCCGCTCGTTCTCAAATACGAGCCCTACACTCTGCCAGACCTAAGCCGCCCACAGGCAACAAAAGAAAGCATGACAAATGGTCTTCTTCATTGCAGGGTAGGCCCATACGCACGAGAACCCATTAGCTCTTTCAAAACTCATCATGATCAATTATTTAGTGTAATGGGTGAAATTAAGTGGCACCATTAGAAAGTTCATAAAACATTAATTGATTATACTTTGGTCCCTGAAGCTGAGCTCGCTTAGATAAGATATGACTTGTAACTAGTTGAAAGTTAAGATCTACACTTCTGCCCAATTTACAATATTGAAAAAGACTCAGCCAATGCCCAATATTTTAAGCTAAGGCGTGATTGAGAGGGAACGCAAGTTCAGAGCACTTGTAGTGGGTTTGGAATTGGACAACCACCAAGAACTTGGAAGGACAAAGACATTTTGATCAAACTTTAGGATCTTAAGAGAGCACGCTCGTTAGGTCCAACCATTCCCCAAATAATTCAGTTGGTCCAGTATCCAACATTACGTGGATTCCACTGTCACACAAAAGGCAAGGCCAAGTTAAGCTTATGGTGCAGGTTGGCAGCTTTGCATACCCTGTAAGTGGAATGCAACCAAATATCCAATATCCAATCAGTCCACATTCCAATCCAATCTACCAGAGCTATGGTCTGGATTCCAGCAAAGGCTGTCCTTGAGATCGCAATGACTTCTAGCACTAGCTTCTAGCTAAGGGATAAAAGATTTTAATGTAAACAAATTTTAGTTTTTTGGAAGAAAATTTTGAAACCATGAGACATCCTAAACTTCTAACCTATGATATGGTGCAACATGATATAGCGATCTTTATTAATTGGACAAAAAGAGAACATAGCAAACTTCGAATTACAGGGAATGTTTCGACGAAATCCATGTCGGGTGAGACCAGAGAAACTAAAAGTTTTCAGAAGAGCGGCCACGTTTTGCTCATGAAAATACTTTAGCAAGAAAGATCTAAGCCAAATGGAACTTGATGTCATCCCATTGGAAGGTTCTAAGTATATCTTGTTGAGGCCAGCTAGAAAGCCATTCTCCCAGAGACCATAGTGCAGTACTTTCCTCACACACAAAACCATAAACATGATGCTGGAGACATGCAGAAAAGTCCCATGTTACCACAAAGTTAAACAAGCTCAGGTGTTGATCGAGTTTTAAAGTAAAAGATACTGCATGACAGATTAGTTGGCAATCAGTAATCCTTCTACAGTAGTTGCATGACCTCTTTTCTGCCAACTTGAAAAAAAATGGGAAAAGCTACCTGTCACTGAATGGGTTCAGGTTGGAAATATTCAATGCTTTCTGTTTCTAAAGCAAATGGTGTCGCCTCAGGTCCAAGACACAACTAGGTGTAATTTAGGAGAAGAAGCAAGAACCGGGAAACACCCGATTGCACGTATGATGGCATCAATTCACCAAAAGAATCGATGCCTGCATGCAACTCTCTTGATTGATTGATTGATTGATTACTCAACAATTTGATAGAAAAATGTTTGATATGTATTGCTTATTCTTTTTCTATCTGCTTAAACTTCTAGAATTTTTTGGTTACTCAACATGATATCATGTGGTAAAATAACAGTTGCAGGTCAGTCAGGAGACTTGCAGACATACATGCAAGCTTAATTTCTATGTAATATACTAAGATCACCATGCGAGGATCTTCCTAACGTCACCTATACTTCAACTACATAGCTAGATGTTTTGATAGGAGTTTTAGGAGGTGTAGTACTCTTATCATTTCCAAAAGAGAAAAACAGGAGAATTAAGCATGCATGCATGGTTTATTTGCCTACGTAGAGAAAAGAAAAGTATCATGTCAATTTGATGTTGCTTTTAAGCCATTTAAGGGTTAGTCATGTAACTTTCTTTTTAGAAAACAAAAGAAAGTGCATTAACATTTTAAGTGGATTTGATGGCAACTCATGCCACTTGCATTTAAGGACTCGTTTGGGCGGCGCCGGGGGGG
>JAOXJJ010000725.1:2704888-2715940 GCA_025769935.1 Phoenix roebelenii | reverse complement strand
CCCCCCCCCCCCCCTCTCTCTCTCTCTCTCTCTCTCTCTCTCTCTCTCTCTCTCTCTCTCTCTCTCTCTCTCTCTCTGTGTGTGTGTGTCTTATTAAGAGGCACACTTTCTTGGATTTGTTTGGGAAAGTGAAGATGAATAATGCAATAGCTAAACAAAGCATAGTTGTTGAGGTTTGGAGGATTAGTGAAAACCTTGTCTGTTAAATGAAGGGAAATATACTAAAGGTTGCATGCTTTCAGCCTATCTAGAAAATGTTAAATCTTATATTTGCCTGATGGGATGGCTTTTTTTTTTTTGCTACAGGCGGACACCGAGTTGGAAGAGCAGCAGGCTGATGGTAAAGTACTTGGATGGGAAAACAAGGGGCTGGAAAATGGGCATATTTCATCACAAGAGTATGTGATGATTGATCTTGATTATTGTAGTACTGGAAGAATTTATGGAAGTGGGCCCTGAAAAATTAAAAGAGGTTTCAGTTCTTCCCCCCCACCTTGTTTACTGTTTAGAGCTTTCAGTGTCGGTAAGTGTTAGGCTAATAATGCGATGCATCAGATGTATAAGCCTGGATGTTGCACCATGGTTCTAAAATAGGTGCCTTACTGGTTATTTGTTCATATTGTTTACTATCTTAAACCTTTTATGGTCATTTCTTTTCCCTGCAGTGATGAAGGAAATTATTTGCTAGGTCTTAGATGCTCATGGATTGAAAACTGGCAGTGCACTCAGCAGCGTCAGAGCACATTAACTGGCAGTACTACTCAAATGTATTTTGTTCAATATGGCAGTTCTGTGCTACTTAAATATTCTGGAAAAACAAGGTTGCTGCCAATATCTGGAAATTAAAAAAACGTGGCATGAAGTTTTTAAAGATTCAAAAAAATTGAATGTAAATCTGATTATTAAATTTTCTTCAGAAAAGTTACAAGATGTGCTATTTTAAGTTGTTGTCTGGCCATTTAGGTCTTAACATGTGAATCAGTGAAGCTAAAACAATTCATCCCACTTGTATTATTAAATTATCAAAAACATTTTAGATAATGCTTTGACAACTAAATTCAATTTTAGTTGTTCTTATGAAAGTATATTTCAACATTCTATTACAGATCCACACCTCCAAGTGATATGTATATCTTTAACAGTGTATTTTGGTACTAGATTTTCTACAGATTTGCGGGTTCTTCATATATTATGTGAATGTCTCTGAAGTTCTGGTATCCAGAATCTTATTTACAAGCCTTTAACAACATTTTGTGTTTTCATTTTCATGAGTTACTTATATTACTGCTATCTTCTTAATTGTTTTTAAGAAGTTTCACTCAACTGCATAGAGTGCACAAACTTTCAAATGCAGATATACCTTGATTTACTATTTTATCTTGCCAGTTTTGAGTTATTGCTGTTTTCTTTGATTCTTTGTTATGGATCTTATCGAATATATGATGTTTGTAGTTTAAGTAGAGTTACTACTACCAGCAATGCTTGTCTTAGTGATAAACTGCTACTCATAATGTTTTATCTTGGCAACCTTGACGGTTTCTACGTCCATCTTGGAATCATACCATACTTGTGACATTAATATGCTTTGAGTGGTGCTACAGTGATTCAAATATCACTCGGGAAAAGTTAACACATTGATGTGTTGCTTGTCAATCGATCCAGTTATCGGCACAATGTCTGGTTCGAGGTACAGGGGAAGTTAGTCATGGCACCATTGGTAGTTTATATTATGTAACTTAGAAGTTTTGTTGCATTGATCTCTCTTTCATCATATATTGCTTTTACATGCAGTTATCATATAGAGCTAAAATATTAGCTTTACATTTGTTTTGTGTTTACTTTGATATGTTGCTCCATGGATTTTATTATGAGTTCATGTACATGGTTGAGTACACTTTTTTTTATCTTTTTTTAATTATAAAATAAACAATTATTGGTTTCTTCCTCTGTTTCATCTCAAGGAGATTGAGAATTGAGTCATAGATGGGAAGGTCGTCATAATTTTATCTGCTGGTTCATAACCATTATTAGTTCTGATTCACTTGCTATTTGATGATCATATCATCTTTTTCAGGAATTCAAGTGTGAAATATATGGGAATTAGTTATTGGGGATGATGGACATTTGGGCGTCATTTCAAGGAGTGTCGGCACCAGCATGGAATGCGTTGTCTGTGTATATACCTAGCACTAAGAACTTCACTGAAATTAAGTCCGTTCAGGTACAGATTTCTCTTTTTCTGCAAGTTCATTAAACAATAACTCATTCTGTTATCATTGATCTTGAGATCTTTATTAGGTTCTTATGCTTATAGATTGAAATTATGTGATCTCTTTAGCCTACTGACACTGAAATGTAATCTTTGTCCATAATGGTACTTCTGTGATAACTAATATTGTCAAGCAGTAGAGATATTTTTTTAAAATCTCTTTCTAAATTTCCAGCTAACATCACTAATACCACAACTATTCAAAGGGTCAAAAAGCAACCACCTCTATCACCTAACTACTGAACTTTCTTAAGATTTGTGATGACATGACTGTTAGCATATAAAACTTTGTACCAAATGTAAAGGTTGGGCGTAATCTTAGGTAATATTACTCCAAGCTTACTCTTCTCCATGGTGTTGCCAAGATAGTGGTTTGCAACTGTTAAGATTTTATTTTTGAAGTATCATCCCCATAAGCATGAGTCTTAAAATCAACTACCTATTACATGAAAACTTACATTTATTGTTTAGTTTGAATTTTTCTTTCTGCTTGCAGAGTAAAATGAAGCAGCCTCTAAAATGTTTCCAATGCATGAACTTGCAACTATACTGGTTCACATGAGCAGGATTCAGGAAGCAAAGGATCTGTAGGATAAAATACAAGAACAAAAACAATTGACCAAGTGGCGGCCAGACCTTAAAGAAGAGCATGAAGACGGAGGGTAACATCTATAAGAAGAAAACATACCCTGACGTTCATCACGAGGGCCTCATCTAACAGTGGTATTATGCTCCCTTTAACACCAAGTTTCAATGTTTTGCCTCGTTTCTTTTGTATTCATAAATAACATGAGGCTAACTAACTCTTGCATCTTAAACTTCTTACTGATTGTATGAGACGGAGAGGGATCTTCTGAACACTGTTTGATCATTACTGCTTCAAGAGCAGGACTGTAGGGATAACGCCATTTCTAGCTGCTTGGTTTTTGTATTAAAGTAGGGGATCTTTGTTTCTAAATCTTAATAGGTTTCATACTGCTATTTTAGATAAACCTTTGACTGGGTGCGGCAGTTTGCAACTTACGTAGTCACACTTTCTTAGGCTGCTCTTTCTTGTAGTGCATCCTATGGGGCCATTAATTTCCTGTTCCAAAAAGAAAAGCATGGTGCTTTGGTTTTTTGTTCGTTGAAAGTTGAAATACACTATAATTCTAATATGAAGTATGTTCAGTGTTGATGAGTTAATTCTTCTTTTTCTATCCTATATCAACTCTACTTCTTCAGGGCTGACTCTAGGCAGAGTAAACCCGTTCCATTGCCCTAGTGGTGAGGGTGATACCACCGGAGCAAGCGCTTGGTGGTGTGTACTCGTTGCTGCTGTATGCTCCTACCAACTGAAAGCCTTGCTAGATCGAATATGCAACGAGTTGTCTCTCTTGAGTGGCCTAAGGTGTGGAGATGTGCTTGATTAGCCAACGAGTGGGTGCACCAAATACATGGAGTGCAGGTGACGTGATTAGATCTATGTCAATCGTATTCTGTTGCTTAACAATTGATGTGTATTGAAAGAAAATGCATCATGGAGCATCTGGATTCTCACTGAGGCAGCCCTTGCTGCATCAAAAATCCTACAAAGGGAGACCACCTATTGGACGCCTGGTGGGCTATGCCGATGGCAGCCCACGCTTCCAGCTTGTCGACAAGGGGTCCATCCAATCGGTTGCTCCTCCAGGGTGGCTGGGACCATTCCTAAGTGGTCAGAGGTGGTGTAAGGGGCCGCACGGCAGCCGGAGCAGCCCAACCCTCGAATTACAGAAGCCGAGTTGGGGGAGCTTCACAGCCTCTGCCTCGAGGTGGTCGTGGTCCCGACTGAGCGGGTGGCATGAGCAAGGGACGCATGGGCGGGGACGACCGTCATTGCTAGGAGCCTGGGACGGCGCGTCCCGCCAGAGTTGGTGGCATGCAACCTCCAAAGCTAAGGTAAGCTACGGCATCCCATTGAAACTTTTCCAATGGTGGAGGGCCTCATGACGCTCCGGTTCAAGACTACTGAGAATAGGGCTGCGACAATGGCGGCGGCAATGGCGGCTGGCCCGTGGTTGGTGGCGGGCCAGCTGCTACCAATGGAGGACCGGCGGCCCAGTTTCATTCCCGGCACACACATTGTGATCCAGGCACTAATGTGGATCCCTCTACCCTACCTACCCCTTGAGTTTCGGGACAATGACACCATTCTTGATATAGCGAGGGCAGCGGGACGACCAATTTGGGCTAGAAATTGCTGAATCAACTGCTCCTCCAGAATGGCTGGTAATACCGCTTAAGGGCGCTCGATATAGTCTCCAGCGAGAGACAACGCGTCAGGTTCACGAGGGTCAAGGTGGAGGTCGATACTCTCGTTTATGGTTTTGGGAACCTTTGTGCAGGGCAAGCCGACCCGCTTTTGGCAGGTCTTCATATTCACAAGGGTCAAGGTGGAGGTCGACACTCTTGCCCATGGCTCTGGGAACCTTTGTGCAGGGCAAGCCGACCCGCTTTTGGCAGGCTTTTGTCTACGAAGACCTGCCAAGTCTACAAGTAGGCTTGAGTTGGGCACTAGGCAGACGCTTGTTGGTTCACTGGATTTGGGGCGGCGTCGGAGAAGATCGGGGCCTTAGGCACGACGGAGGGGCCAGAAGCATCATCGGGGATGTTGGAGGCCAGATTCGGCGAGTAGGGAGGCAGGACTGTGTTCGGCCCGTGGATGATCGTCATCTGAGCTCGCCAGCAGCAGGGTGGCGCCGCCACCACAACTGGGTGCTCGGTGGGGAAGAAGAACGAGCCAACCCCTGTGTCAACTCAGGGGTTGTCTCCATCGCATCCAAGGTCGAGTGTGCTCGACTCGCTGCCAGACTTAGAGGGCTGGCAAAAGCCCAAAAAGATTGCTCGGTGACACTCGTCGGAGAAGGGCGGCGGGACCGACGACTGGGCACTTGGCACGGAGGATAGACCAGCGATTCAGTCCGAGGTGAGGCCGGGTCCACCTCGTTTGGGCAAGAATCAAGTTCAGACCAAAGGCCTGGGCCCTAACTTGTGGAACCCAGTGGGCGGCCCTGTTGAGGCGGTGGAAGAGGGTCGGGCCTACGCTCAGGGGATCCGGGCTGGGTCGGGGCCAGTACAAGATGAGGGGCCTAACTCAGCCCAAGGGGCGGGCCCAGGTGCGGGCCCATTGAGCTCAACAGGCCGGAGCGTGGGGACAACAGTGGCAGGCCTGGCCCTAGTCCAAGGAGGTCAGGCGGGCCCAAGGTCGGCAAGCGCTTACTGTGGGCCCAACCCGATGAAGCGGACCAGAAGCCCCACGAAGCGGATCGGGCCGATGGACCGGGGGCTACCCAGCGAACTAGGGATAGCTCGGTGCCGGGCGGAGATGCAGCTTGCCTGGGGGAAGGGCGCCAGAAATTTTGCAATCGCAGCCACTCGTCGGCGGTCGGAGAAGCGGTGCGGCTCTCCGGCGACAATGCAGGGCGGCAACGGGTGTATGTTGGGCATGTTTTTCAGTGAGGGGTCGCAGTCCACGTCGGAATTGATGCACTAGGGTGTGCCCCAACGGAGCCAACCATGGTGGCCGGCGGGCAGCCCTCGGTCGGGGTGGCTATGGACATGGTGGGGGCAGAGGTGTGCAGGGAGGCAACGGGAACAAGGCAGAGGTAGTGGGGCTGGGCAATCTGAAGCGGGTTGGAAGACCTAGGAAGGGAACTTAGGGGTCTCAGTGGACAACGAGGGCCTAGGTGTCAGTGGGCCTTCGGTTGGGCCAGCGCACAACGTTGTGGCCCAGTAGCTGAGACAGGCATTGATGCCATCTGGATATGAGGAGCCAATGGTTTGTGGCGTGGTGGGGGAGTTGCAGGACCTAAAGGATGCAACAAACCTTGCCAACCCCCAAACTTCGACATGAAGATCATCTTGTGGAATTGTCGGGGTGCCGACAAACCGTCGTTTAGGTTGGCTTTTCGCAGATTGGTGGACCTGCAAGATCGAGGTCAAAAAATTCCAGGACTTCATCCTCTCCAACGGGCTAGCTGATCTTGGCTTCACTGGTCCGAGATTCACCTGGTGCAATAATCGTCTGAGGCAGGCACATGTTTGGAGCGGATCGATGGGGTTTTTACATCGGCAAGTTGGATCCGAAGGTTTCTAGATTTTTGGGTGTGCCACTTGCCCAGGATCGCTTCAGACGACAACATCGTACTGGTGAGTTCTTCACATGTATTTCCATCCCATAGTCCTTTTCATTTTGAGAAGGTATGGCTTACCTATCCCTAATCATGGGATGTGGTAAGGGAGGCATGGCGGATGCCAGTGCGGGGGGACGTGATGTACAGGGTGACACGCAAGTTGGAGTTGACTAGGCGTAGACTTCTCAGATGTAATAGGAAGGAGGTAGGGAACATCTTCAGGAGGGTGGAGGACATTGAAGCCTCCATTGCCATGCTCCAGTTACTAGAGGACAGTGGGATCGATCTATCAGATGAAGATCAAAGGGAACTCAAGGGACTGTTGATCAGAACACGAGTTTCTTCCACCAATCGATAGCAGGATCATGGACAGCAGCGGGTAGGTGACCGAGGATCCGAACGACGTCAAACTGACCCTAAAGAGGTTTTTTCGAGCTAGGTGGACCAAGTCACCGGGCAGGACCGAGGGGGCCTGTGGGCCAGGCCCAGCATCAAGGATATCAGTGGACGAGAATGCTGCTCTGGTTTGACCTATTTCTAATATGGAGGTCCAGAAAGCGCTTTGGTCCCTGTGTGAAGACAAGGCCTCGGGTTTGGATGGATTCCCCCCAATGTTCTTCAGGGGATATTTGGTACATTAGCAAAATGGAGGTGTCAGCAGTTGTTCAGCAGTTTTTCTCTTTGGCGGCGATGCCCGATGAATGGAAGTGGACCTTTATCACCCTGATTCTAAAGAGGCATGATCTGGTGGAGCCTAGTGATTTCGGCCAATTAGTCTGTGCACCACCCTATACAATGTCACAGCGAAGATTCTGGTTCAGAGGATGAGGGGCATCCTACCTAGACTTATCTGCCCTGAGTAGAGGACCTTTGTTGGGGGTGTTTCATCTCCGACAATGTGCTCATTGCTCAGGAGTTGATGTTCGATCTACAGAGAGCGCCAAGGTGCAGATGCTTGATGGGTGTCAAGCTCGATATGGAGAGAGTCTACGATAGGATGAGGTGGGACTTTGTAACTCATTGCTTGGAGGGTTTTGGCTTTTACCCGCTATGGATCAGGTGGGTCCAGGGCTGCATTCTAACCCTGTCCTTTGCCTTGTTGGTAAATAGGTCCCCCTCACAGTTCTTCGAGTCAATGGTGGGATTGAGGCAGGGCTGCCCCCTGTCATCTCTGTTGTTCATCCTATGCGTAGATTCCTTATCTAGAGCTCTCCGGCAGGCATCTGTGGCATAGGAGATGGAGGCTTACAGTCCGACGGTGGGATCAGCTCAGTTATCTCACCTATTGTTTGCAAATAATTGCTTGTTGCTGGCCCGTGCGACGAGGAGATCAGCCATAGCTATCCACAAGATTTTGGGGGTGTACTATGAGGTGTCCGGCCAGCAGGTCAACTTCGCAAAATCAACTATCTACTTCAACCTGAAGACCAACCTAGGGACGAAGGCTTCTGTCACGAGTATTCTAGAGATCGACAAGCAGGAGGGGACCCTTAGGTACTTAGGAGTTCTGATCACTGGATGGTGCCTGAGGAGGGGGAGTATACCACCATGGAGGCAGGCATCAGGCACAGACTGGATGGTTGATAGGTGACCGCACTATCCATGGTGACCGCACAGACTGGAGTCACTCTGGTACGATCGTTCCTGAGCTCTGTCCCCATTTATTTATTGTCCAACACCTTGGTGCCCCTAGCAGCGCTGTGGTGTATGGAGAGACTGTTTAGGAGCTTCATTTAGGGGAGGTGAGGGGATAGAGATGGAGTTCATCTATTGGCCTGGGAGACTTTATGTCAGCTGACCAGCAGCGGCGGGCTGAGAGTTCATTCTCTGCTTGAGCGCCAGGAGGTCTTGGCGACCAGGCTAGTAGCCAGGTATCTTCTAGAGTCGGAGAGTCTCTAAGGTGCTATGATGAGGGTGAAGTATGGAGACTCGGCTAATTTGTCAATCATCTGTAGCAAACGAGGATGCTCTTTCATTTGGCGAGAGATCTGTGTCAGAGCTTCGATCGTACTCTGATAATTAGATGGGGATCGGGGACGGACGGTCTATCAATATCCTGGAGAATAGGTGGTTATCCGAGATCCCCCTACGTGGTTGGCCCACCTTGATTGATCAAAGTTGGCTGAAGGGATGCAGAGTCTTCGAGCTTTTCGCCCTAGGGGAGTGGAGATGGAATGAGGATCTTGTTCGGCAGGTTTTTGGGATGCAGCTCGTAGAGCATGTACTGTCTATACCGATCCCTTCAGGAGAGGCAATGGATCGTTGAGTATGGAGTATGACTGGGAGGTCGGTGGTGCGAGCTCGGGACTTGTCTGGGTTGGTCGGGAGGCTCTCAGTTCGGCATATTGATAGGAGGTGGATCTAGAGGATGTGCATTTATCCCTGTGTAGCATTATTTATTTGGAGTGTGGCTTGGGGTGTCTGCCTACTAGAGGGGTGTTAGCGAGGCAAGGAGTGAGGATCTTGTCGACATGCCCGGTATGTCCGGAGGTGGAGGAGTTCATATACCATGTGCTGATAGAGTACCCGTGGGCAAGTCAGATTTGGGAGTATGTTGCAGCTGACCCGAACCAACAGCAGAGATGGATGTCGATCGAGGAGTTGTTGCACTTCCTGGCGGCCTCCCTATAGGGACCCAACTCCCAGGAGAGGGGATGCGGGCGCTATTGCTGCCTATCTGGCCTACCATTGCTGACTGGATAGGAACACCCGAATCTTCGAGAGTGGCAGCGCTCCTCCGAGGGTGGTGGCAGACAACTATTGGCACTATTGCGGCTTCACCTTCTGGGATGGTTGAAAAAATCTGGGGGCCCCATTCTGCTCTTGTAGCGTCTAAATACTGCACTTATCTCCTGGGTGCCCCCACTCTCTGGCCATCTCAAGGTGAACTTTGATAGTAGCATTGACGACGGCGGGAGCTGTGGCAGTGTGGGCTTCGTCATCAGAGAACATGGGCCAGATTGGTGACGGCCGGGGGTTGGCGTATCTTTGACATGTCTACTGTCTGTGCTGAGCTCTAAGCTGCTTGGGAGGGCATTACCTTTGCGAGGCGCATCTTGGGTGCAGATCGTGTCCTCTTCGAGAGCGACTCGACGACGGTGATCAAGAGATCCGGAGTCAGAGAGCGCTGCGGAGGGACGGTCGTTGCTTCACGACATTTGCAGACAACTGGGGAAATGTGACTCCTACACGGCCATGCATGTCTACAGGAAGGGGCACGGCTGACTGGGTTGCGTCCTTTGCTGCACACCACTCTGGAGGCTTTGTATGGAACAACCAGGAGTCCCTGTCGGAGCCTTTTAGTGAGCTTCTGTATTTTGATTTTGTTGATCACATTCACACCCGTTACGTACGAGCCGCCATTGTACGAAAAAAAAAATCAATTTGCTCTTTATGTTTTATAGTAGTTGTATCATTTGGTTTTCGTAGCTTATGTATGTGATACCATTGAATAAAATACATGGGGGAAGAACTACGCGCCGAGCATGTGCCCATGAACGCTAGTATTTTGCATAGGGAGAGTAAATGAACCGAACACAGGCGGGCTGAGTTCTGGTCGGGCTAGGTTTGAAATTGCAGTGGATAAAGCCTGGCTAGACTTTGACCCAGCTAAGAAAGCCTGGCCCCGGCTTGCAAACAATTGAGCAGCTTAAGCTTGGTTCATTAGGACTAGAGAAGAAATGTAGCAGTATCCAAGCCAATGGGCTCAAGGTCAGAGATTGCTGAGGAGGAGCTCAAAAGAATGGAAGGTGCCCTCCTCTTCATCCACTGGTCACCATCTTGAGGTCACAATGGAGAGAATGGAGTATGCAACAATTTGTCATACTGTGACACGGCCGTGCTATTGCCGACTACTGCCCACAATAGCACGCAGCCTCGTATATGGTCAACAGATAGTCAAAAGCAGTCAAACTTACATATATCAAAATGTAGGTATTACAACATACTGGTTTATATAGGGTACAGAGCTTCTACACAGTTTATGTATACAAGTATATTCATACCACCCAAAATAAAGAAGCCCTGTTACAAAAGAAAAATGCTCCTAGCAGCGGTCACTGGTGGGGATCTGAAAGAAAAACATAAATGAACAGGTATGAGCTACACAGCTCAGTAAGTGATCCTGCATAATCTTATCGGATCAACCAACCCTACCGAACATGTTTTATCAGAGTTTGAGAAGCTGATATGTATACTACTCAATAAATCATTATAATAAAATATTCATGCTGAGTAAATAAATCAGTATCCTATATCATCAAGAAATCTTGTAACATGCATATATAAAGAAAATCGTGCCTCCGATATGCCGTGGTCATACACTCAAATGCTACTGTGAAGTCATTCTCGGCCATTGGCGAGACCAGCTCAGTTATTAGGCGGCCACTGGCGGGGCTGGCTCAATCATACTCAACCACTGGCAAGGCTGGCTCAGTTGCATTCGATCAGTAGCTCTTAAGAGTTCGTAGGCAATACTTCTTATAGGTAGTACCTCATGGATGCTACGGCGAATCAGTACCGGTCACTGGCGGGGCCTGCTCAGTTATTAGTTGGCCACTGGCGAGGCTGGCTCAGTCATTATCGGCCACTGGCAAGGCCGGCTCAGTTGCATTCGGCCCGTAGCATTAA
>JAOXJJ010000725.1:2677704-2704788 GCA_025769935.1 Phoenix roebelenii | reverse complement strand
TAATTCAATTCCTTTTACATGTATAACAAAATCTACATAACATAATATGTGCATATTCATGAATTGTGCGACTGACATGTGCCACTCATGTACATGTTTCATAATTCATATCTTGGGATGTAATGTAATCCAATTATTCTGTAGGCATAATGGAATCATAAAGCATACATAATCATAACTGGTATAACTGAAACATGCCATATACATTCATATCTTGGGATGTAATGTAATCCAATTATTCTATAGGCATAATGGAATCATAAAGCATACATAATCATAACTGGTATAACTAAAACATACCATATACATTCACCGTTCTTAACTTATAATTTAGGGTACATGATCTACAGTACAAGTATAACAGGTTAAATTTCATGTGTGATCCATAAAAGATTAGGACAGGTTACTTATCGTGATTTGCTTTTTTTTTTCCCAGATCTCTCGCATCCTGGTGACGGATCCTGAGTCACTAAAGTCATATTATAATAGTATGTTATTTTTTTTTGCTTGTTTGGATCCTATCCGAAATTTTTCCCAAGCCTAATGCATCCGTATTGGAGCCTTGATTGGGTCCATATGGGTTAATTGGTCTTCTAATTGGTCAATAGGCTTAATCCAAAGTTTAATTGGATCAAATTTTGGGTTGAGGGTCAATGTGGCCCATTTGGGCCTGAGTAAGGGTCAGCCCGGGGTCAATTTAGCCTCACGTTAGTTAAATTGGGCTTAAATTAGGCCTGATTTATATTCAATTGGGTCTGCTGGAATTAACTCCATTCAATTGGGTTCGGACCCAAATCAAGTTGGGCTTAATTTGGTTCGGATTTGACCCAATTTGTAGTTTGGGCTCGTCCAGACTTAGTCCAATTTAATTGGGCTCGGGTTTAGGTTCAATTGGGTTCAGATTCCACTCCATCCCTCATCCAGGTTCACCCAAATAGATTGGGTCTGGTTTCATTGGGTTCACCTAACCCATTTAATTTTCTTTTAAGCTTAACGGGTTACGGATTCGGGTTTAGATCTGACCCGCGAACCCGTTACCATGGTTTTTCCCCTTCCAGAGGCTTCCGCCTCTTCATCTTCCTCCCCCCCTCTCTCTCTCTTTCGGCCGCTCCTCCTCTCTCCTCTCATCCTTGTCTCCGCCGTGGCCCTTGCCTCCGGCCGAGCCCTCGGCTCCCTCCGATTCCGGTCCCTTTTTTTCTATCTTTCTCTCCCTCCTTCTCCTTCTCTTTTTCTTTCTTTCTTTTGTTGTTTCCACCGAAACCCTACTCGCCTCTTCTTCCTTTTTGCCGGCCACCGGGGTGGAACTTCCCTCAGCCCTCCGGCCGAGTCGGGGTTCCTACCTCGGGATAGTAGCGGTGGAAGGCCAGCCCTTCCTCCTCTCCGAAGTGATGCCGAAGAGGGGAAGGGGGCTCGGAGACGGGTCGGGGTCCGGGTCATACCCGAGAGCCTCCTCCCGCTTCGTCCACGGCGAGTACGGCCGGAGAGGGTGAAGCCTCAAGGTCTAGTGAGTTCTTTTCTCTTCCTTCTCTTTTTTTTTTTTAGTCCTTCCTTTCGGCACCACCACCTCTTGCCGGAGAAGAGGCGGTGGTCCGGCCGGGGCAGGCGGCCTTGTGGCCACCTCTATTGCGGGCTCGGCCAGATCCGGCGGCCCGGGGCTGCCCCCGAGCCCTAGGGTAGCCGCAGCCGAGGTTGCAGTGCCCTGTTCGTCCGCAGGCCGAGCCTTGTTGGGCTCAGCCCGGGTGGTCGTTGGACACGCGGCCTGTGAGTCCGGCCCGACCCGTGGCCTGTGGGTCCTTCTTCCTCCCATGTGCCGGTTTCCTCCCCTCTGTTTCATTGTTGACACGGAGGGGAGAGCACCCCACAGAGGGGTTTCTCTACCCTGTTAAAACCCTATCCCCAGTATTCCTTACCTTGGCCGGTTTGCAGTCGGGCAGTGCTTCCTCCCTAGTAGTCCCTCCTCTCTCAGAGCTTCAGGGCTTCGGCTCTCTCTCTCGTTCAGTGTTCTAGGGGGTCTGTGACTTTGGGGTTGCCGGCAGAGGCTTAAATAATTTGTTTAAGGGATGAGACCTCTTCTGAGAGGTCCCATCCTCTCCTTCCCCCCTTGCTCCGGGACTGTCAGCCGCCCCCTGGCCTCAGGCCCGCCGGAATCGGCTGCCAGCAAGGGGTGAGGTGGCGGCCCCAGACTTTGCCTGGCTGGGGGTCCCTTAGTGAGGTCCCATCCCCCCTACCCTCTTGGCTCCGGGAGCTTCCAGCTGCCCCCCCTTGCTCTGCCATTGTGTCTGGCTTTGCCACATGGGGCGCGAGGTGGCCCTCCCCTATCAGCCAATTGTGGCCGTGTCCCTTCGTTTCTTAGTAGGAGGTGGCAACCTCTTCCTAATAGTACTGCCCACAGAAAAAAAAGCTGGGCCCAAACCCATAGCTAAACCTTTTCCTTATTGGGCCTAGTAGGTTGTGGGCCCGGACATTACAAGAGCCATACTCACCATGCATCACAATTTTTATTAGTGATATGGACCTCTCACCGGAGAATACCAAAATTGAGGACTCGGGCTATGGGTGGCTCCTCCAGTATCCCTCTCTCGAGTAGAAGCCAGTCGTGATGAGGGCATTGCGAGGTTGGATGGGGGACAATATTATAGTTCCATATTGACTAATAAAAAGGGTGTTCCATGAATTTATTAGTTGGAGCCGGTCTTCTTCCTAGCAGCTAAAGTTTTTGGGTGAGTTCATGACACTCAACGCTCTTAATCTCCATCCTTCACCGGCAATAGGAGAGGCATACTTGGAGGGTTTTTTTTTTTTTTAGGATGCAGGCTGAGGCGATTGGTTTGACATAGGGCATGCTCAAATGAGCTGCCTAATCTATGAATCCAGCAGAAGATTTATAGCCTAATTCTATTGGATTATCTACGTAGCCTCTAGGCGAGAGCAACATGGTTGTTAGAGGAGGAAGCGCTGAGACATGACTGAATGCTGAGGGTGGAGGCAAAGATAGGCCGTGGTAGAAGCCAAAATGGAGACCATGATGCGAAGGTAAGGGCTAGTTTGGAGCTGAAACCAATCCAGCTTAAGTTCAGCTAGTTTACGAATCAAGCACGCAAGCTGAATTTTCAGTCAAATACTAGCTCATTTGCAAGTAGCTTGTGAATTACACCAGTCCCTGTCATTCTGCAGCTAAAACTCAAGTTATGTGCCACAAAAGTGACCCTTGTTTTATTGTGGCACCGAGATCCTCCTACAGGAAATGTTGCAGATGAAAGCTAGGGGAACTTTTTATCCACTTTGCAGCTCTAGGCATTTCCTTGCAGGCGCACCATACCTCACGCAGTATGAATTCATTTCTCGTCTATTTTCGCCATGTAGTCTGTATCACAATCCTCAATCTTTTCTTCGGTGCAAGCAGAACTAATGGATAATATTTACAGTAGTTATTGAAGGACTCCAGTCAAATATCCAGATGAAGTAAAAAAGTTCTGCTTGTTTGAGTGCTTGAGTTGGTGACTAATGAGAAGGATAACTCGTTAACAAAATTTAACGTGATCCTATTAGTTAGAAAATAATTTTACATAAACCATTTGAAAGGAGATGCTGAAAGACAGGATAAAGTAGAACTAATGGTTTGGGATTATACAAACAAATGTACATGTCAAGAAAAATAATGGAAAATTACACCTGAAGAAGCTATTAGTAACACAACAATTTGATAGGAGTCCATCTGAAAGAAGAGATATTGAAGGGAGAGGATAAAGTAAAACTAACGGATTTGGGATTATACAAAGGAATGTACAAATCGAGAAAAACAATGAGCAATTATGACTTTCATGTAGTTGTCAAACAAGATCTGGTGAAAAGCAAAGCTGATCCATTGACCCCACGAAGAACCATCATTCTTGAGTCCACGTAAGTCCCACAAACAAGTTCGGACACATCAAACATTTCAGGTGGGATCTGAGTTCGAACCTCGTGAAGCACACTCTTGGCGGAATCAATACTTGATGAAGAGCCAATCCTCATTGATATATCAAGTCCCTCTACAAGAAGTTTAACTGCAGGGAGGCTGGATGGAGGCTCCTTGATGTGACCAACCCTCTTCCACTTGGCTTCAGTTTCTTCTTTGAGATAAAACCTTCGTCCAGGGGCTATTCTGACTGAAGACTTGATATCCAGACTTCCAGGAGCACCGGCCTTGTCATGAGGCCACTGAGATTTGGGCATGACTTTGAAGCTGATGTCCGAAGCAATTGAAAATGCAGGGAAATCTGAGCCAGTAGATCTTGTAAAGGTGAGGTATGCATTGCCAATGAGGACTCTAGAGGAAGGTTGACGAAGTGTCAGTCCTATATGTCTTCCTGTAGAGTACACTAGGCGCCATCTACCAGGCAGGAATTCAAGCCAGCTCTGCAGATTTAAAAATATATATAACAATCAATCTATCTAATAGATGAACCATCATATTTGCATGAGGTATGTTCGTATGTGCATTATATGTATATATATGTACAAGCATGCATAAAGTGCGTGCGCGCGCACTGGTGGGTGGGAACATAAAATTTCAAAAAAAAAAAAAAAAACAGTCCCCATCTCTCCCTCCTTTCTGTTCTATAAACAACTATGGACACTTATTTAATCATGATTGAACTGCAAGCCTTTTTTTGATAAAGCTGGCGGCTGAAAAGGGCTACCCACTTAAACTGTTTGTCACCAAAAATAAGATGGATCGATATAGCATGGGTCAACAATCATAAATTGGTCATAGCTTTGGTCAAATAATTCATGAACACATGCACGAAATCTGAAACAGATCATTATTGGCCACTTGTCACATATTTAAGAGGCCACATGGAGGTGGTTTCTGCTGAATTTTACCACCAAGGGGTGATTTTTCATGGGAAAAACTACCTAGGGAAGTTACTACCAACAATAACTACCATTTCTTCCTATCATAAAAAGTATGCAGATGACTTCGATTGCCTCTCTCCTTCAACACATCCACATATAAAATTTCTACAGTCACCTTTTAAAATCTTATGAAGCACTTGGTCTAACGACTCCCTCCTTGGATTCTTGGATTCAAAGGCTTTCTTGGCGGTAAATGATCTTTCAATTATCAGTGCAGCTCCAAGTCTGCCCAGAGCACAAAGGTTCAGATTGCTTTCACATGGATGACGAGCGGCCCAAAGAGTGAAGGTCCAAACTACTTTTGCATATATGTCGAAGTTTTCGCAGAATGAACGTTTAATCTATTCGCACATGGAGGTCAAGGGACCTATAGGGTGGACAATCAACATGCTCATGCATAGAGTTAAGACTGACTTGTGAAGTTGGTGGTGAACATGTTTCTGTTATCAAGAAAGCAGCATGAGTCTCACCTACAAGCAAAGGAGTCGACTTATTCTTCTCTCTGGGGTTCAAGTGACAGAATTGGTCAGTTTGAAACCATGGTCTGCTATGCTGGTACCGGATACCGAACCGGTTGCCCAGTGGCACAGGTCGGTATGGCCCCGCACCGTGCCGGGCCGGGCCCGGCCTGTGCCGTGTCCGCACCGACATAGTAAAGGAGGGGGAGAGGACGAACGGGAGAGAGAAAAAGCGAGAGAGAGAGAGAGAGAGAAGGAGAAGAGAGGGAGGGAAGCTGGTGGAGGGCCGTCGGAGGTCGACGCCCGATCAAGAGGCGGAGGCCGCAGCCAGGGTCCCTTGTTTCGTTTGAAATAGGGATCTTGCTATTAAAATTTCGCGATTTTTATGTGAAGTAGGCAAATCGTTTGCTGATTCTACTTAAATATCGTGAAATTTGCCAACTTCACTTAAAAATCGTGAAATTTTTTAGCTGTCAGACCCTTGTTTCGAACGAAATAAAGAACTCGGCCACGGCCTCCGCCTCTTACAGGGACGCCAGCCTCCGCCACCCTTTGCCGGCGTCCCTCCATCTCCCTCCCTTCCCCACTCGTTCTCTCCTTTCCTCTCTTTCCTTCTCCTTCTCCGCCTCCAGCAACGGATATATCTTCAGTCACATGTATTTGTTACTTCTCTCTATCTATCTTCTATTTTCTTTATATCAATCATTCACCAAATTTAAAGTCCTCCAGAGGCATTAAAAAGATCCTAGACACTACGAAAGGGTTTGTTACACCAGCCAGGTCACACCTTGTTCCTACCACAAACAACAGACAAAGGAAAATGGTTTGTGATTCCCTTCCCTACTAAGGGGTTTGATTTTAAGAACCAAGATAGATCTCCAAGATCTGATACCTTTTTTCACTTTATTGAGGGAGAGAAAAGAGTTGGTCAAATGTTTACACCAAACTTTAAATAGATTGATATACTGTGAGTCAACAATGGTGAATCGGCCATAGTTTTGGTCAAATTATTCATGAACTTATGCATGACATTTGGAATATATCATTATTGGTCGCCTGCCACATGTCTATGAGACCAAATGTAGGTGGTTTTGCTGAATTAAACCATCAAGGGATGGTATTTCATGGAACAAACTGCCCAGGTGAAGTTATTTTTAGCAATAACTACCCTTTCATCCCAACATAAGAATTACCTTTGCTTCAATATAATCAACACATACAACAGTTCCACTGGTAGCCCATTGCCTTATTAGATTACAATTCTATGGAGTGCTTGGTTTGCTGACCCCCTCTTAGGATTCTAGGATTCAAAGCCTTTCTTGGCAATGAATAATCTTTCAACCATCAACAGGCATAGCTCCACTTCTACCCAAAGAGCGAATATTTAATCGGCTCTCACATAGCTCCACTTCTACCCATGGATGTCAAGGTACCCATAAATTGAAGGTTCAACTTGTTTGCATGTGAAGGTCGAAAGACCCATAGAGTGGAGAGTCAACCTACTCATGCATGAAGTTTGAGTGACTTGTGAAGTAGGTGGTTGACATCTTTCTATCATAAGGAATGCATCTCGAGTCTCACCTACAAGCAAAGGCATCGACTAACTCTTATATGGTATTCAAGAGATAGAATCGATCATGATTGAACAGTGGTGACTACTTGTTCTTCCTCCTCTTTTATCATATTGTATCACAGTTATTTTTAATGGCATCTATTCATTACTTACTATATCTCAATCTTTTACTTTATTTATATCAATTGCTCAACAAATTTAAAATCCTCTCTTATTGAGGCATGAAAAAGAACCTAGACACCTCTGATAGATCTCATCCATGATCAGTTGCAAAGAGGAAAATTTAAAAATATAAAAACAATGCCTAATGATCTCAAATATAATTAAAATCAATTATATATCCTAAAGATATCAAGATAAACATGAAAGAAGAATAGTCTCATTTGTGGAAATAGCAACTTCTGATTGCCAAAATATAACTCCAGCTTTGACAACATGGATGCCTCATACGTGTGGGAAAAAACAAATCCAAAGCCCTGAGAAACCTAGCAAAAACAGAAAAAATCAAGAAGAGTTTAGGCTGGTTTTTACCTTTCGTCTTGGATGGGGGTTTAGCAACTCCATCAATTCAATGAAATAAGATATCCGGCTACGCTGTAACCACAAAAAAAAAGAAACAGTTAAAAAATCTAATGCAGTGATAAAGCATCATGAGTTCATCATGGTAATGCTTTAGATACCACCAGCTTTCCCTCTTGTAGGGCCAATACCTCTAAAGGAGGGTTTTCTCAGTAGTCTCTAGAGCATTACCCTTTTCATAATTATATTACAATGGATTTAAGCTAAACAAACTTGTTCGAACTGCATTGTAGCAGAATCATCATGAAGTTCTATCTTACATATATATCAGGAATTTGGATACCTGATGTTGGCCATAGATGTAATCTTCTGCCATCCGAACAGCTGTTGAACCTAAACCCCACCTGATGACGTGCATAGATGGGCGTACACGCCATCTAGGCCCACACAGAAAGGGATGCCTCAGCGCATCCAAGCAACTGTTTGAAAACGGACAAGAATCAGCATGACTCGTAGAAATGTAAGAAATATGTGGAAGTTGATGTATGATGTGCTTACAAATCATTCCCTCTCATGTAATGATGGATAGGAACCAAAAGGGCAAGAAGATAAGGTCCTAACAAAAAGAATGTGTTGCATAACTGAAATTGTTGACAGCATTCACATGATATACTAACTAAACAAGGAAAAATAATAATCTTTTCTTTGCTAGATATAGTGGCTTTTTGCTACAAAATCTACCTTATCCTTGCAGAAGGTTTTGTTGCTAGCAGCAGTGACAGAAGATTCCATCCAGCACCCCAGTTCCTGTCCAGCATCTAAATAAAGACAAAAATCATTTTAACATATTATAGATATGGAGGTAAGAAACCATGTTTACTAAAGTTTCCATAATTCAACTATTGCTAGAAACTATAGAATGTAAATTGATATTAACTTGCAAACCAGCATTTCCAGATGGAGAGTCTCGGCATAGAATTGGCAAGAGAAACTCACGCAGGCATGATGGGTTATTCCCCTGTGGTCACACAATCATGATGGTTATTCCATGTTAACATGGAGTCGACTTATAAAAATGAGCAGAAAACGAGGGCCAGAAGCATTCATGTTCTACACAAAATTTATCCATATTGAAAGTTTTCAAGGTCTGATTTCACCATTTAATAGATGAATCTAATAGTAAGATTTGTCACAGCTGTTTCTTCTTCTTCTTTTTTGAAAAAAAAAAACATGAGATCTGTCATAGCTGTTTTATCTTCTGCACCATCCAGGGGTATCTCAAAGGCATGAGAATTCAAATGTGATGATTATTTTATGGACAGACAATACAATATTACTTTCATCAAATGAATAATTAGATCAAACCATAGGCACCTGGATTCATAATCTAACCCATTCCGGTTGTCACTCCTTTCCACCTACATTCCACTAGACTAGATTGCTAAAA
Organism: Phoenix roebelenii; assembly: GCA_025769935.1. Lineage (NCBI taxonomy): Eukaryota > Viridiplantae > Streptophyta > Magnoliopsida > Arecales > Arecaceae > Phoenix > Phoenix roebelenii. The sequence continues at coordinate 2,695,892 of JAOXJJ010000725.1, read as the reverse complement.
AAAGTCCTACAAATATAAATAGTTTGATATATCCCCTTGGTGTTAAATCAATATCCAATGATTTCCATCTCCATATGTCGGTTTCAACCAAAGAGTTTAGAGTTACCAAAATCAATTTTCATAATTGAAGAATATTGTTCTTAAAACATATACAACCTGTCTGGAATTTCACAACAGAGTCCTTTACAAGAATGACAACAGCTACTGCTACTGCTACTAGTTTTGCAAACTATCCCATGCAACGCATTCAATCCCAGAAAAGCCTGAATTGAGTGCTCATAAACCTATGCTGCATAACCAAATTACAGCTTTTTAAAAATCCACAGAAAACAGCTAATGAAGGAACCCACACAACTGAGCATTCTCGGAAGGACACTATACATGAAGTGCATATCAAACTAAAATGACTGACATGGAGGTTGTGAGGGTATACGATAACAACACCATTGATACATATCATGGGTTCAGTTGAAGTACTTGCACAATAAATACAGGAAGTTATGCTATATATTATACTTCAGTTGCAAAGCAATAAATGCACATCCTAAAGAAGTGCCATGTCAATATTGTGGAAGAGCAAGAGTATTTACAGGTAACTTTGTACAGTTTCTTTTTATTTATAAGCAAGAAAAATTCTTCATACAAAACTAAGAAACAAACCTTATTCAAAAAAGACTTAAATTTCAGGAAGACTGAAGCATCCATGAGCTCCCTTAGGACCAATTTTGCCATGATGAAACCAACACATCTAGGCAACAGATTGAAAATAGAGTTTTTCAAAATTGCAATGAGAAAAGGTATGTAATACCATGGACCTTTACAAACCCATTAGCTCAAAATGTTTGCTTTCATACCTCATGTCAAATGCGATCATCAATCTCCTCCTGTCAGTGTTTCCCTCCACCATGCTATCACTTGAACTGTTGTCAAAGAAATCAACTGCATTTCCAAGAATGCCCACCTAATACTAATCGTATTAATAATGTCCGCATTACTAAAAAAAAAGCCAAAACTATAACATGAACCAGTATATATATATATATATTAAATGACTGAGCCCACGCTGAATGCAACTTCAGAGCAATATTTCATTGCCCAATATAGGCCCATATCTTTAACACAGCACATTTGTTTTTGCATGTGCATGCACGCATGAACAATAATATGCTTGTATATTTGTCTTTCTACACACGTACACACAATTTTTTAGCTAAACTGTTGATACTTGAACTTTGCCTTACCTCCCCTACTCAAGAGTAAAAGTATCCATCTTCAAGTGAGGTTCCATAAAGTTTTGAAACTGATATCGAAATGGCATGCTTGTCCCTTGTTTGATTAACAAAATGCCCAAAAATTTTAACTATGAATATTTATGCATGGCTGGGGTTCAACAATCACATTGAAAAAAAATTTAGAGTTCAAAGGGGTCAATAAACTAAATCATAATTAACCACTGCTTGCTAAAATGACCTTACTCCTACAGGCAGTGCTTCTTATTCCAACCCTAACAATGCTTTAAATTTAATAAATCCCCAATTACTTAACACGTAATTGACCTGAAACTTTTCTAATATGATCTATATCTCACGTATCTTCTAACATAATTGAAAAAACGAAAAAAAAATATGTAGAATTTCTAAACTTGAATATACATGTACCATTCTTGAGTTGGTTTACGATGCAAATCAGTTCAGTGTCACAAACAATAGTTACAATTTTACATAATATTAGAGACTTCCTCAACTAGAGTTTGTTACTAGCCTATCCCAAACTTAAGAGAAATCCATCCAACCTTAGACTCTAAAATAAAAGGAAAACCACATCAAAAAATTTATAATCCTAAACCTATTAATTACAACAAAAAGAATATTGTTTACTATAAAAACAAGGTTCTAGGATCTGTACCTCGTGCATCAACTGCTGATGGTGCACGTAAGATCTGAAGATGAACCAATTGCTTGCTCCATATTCATAGGTCAACATTTTGCACTTCAATATTCATAGGTGTTTTACTGAAGTAAAACACCTCCAATCTTAAGGATGTTGGGTTGCTTGGAACTTTCAAGAATAAAAGTCTTCTTAATGAAGCTTACTTTTGTCAGATATATATATGTATATCCTCTCTAGTGTGGAAACACAATGTTATTTAGCTTTCTATAATCCAATGTTGCAAGAGCTGCTTAGGCATGAGAGCTTGATGTTCTGCTAGAAATCACCACCTGGTAGGATATTAATTATACACTAAACTCAATATCTCCCATGCTTCCTTGATAAACTTGCTATGAGTAATCCACTACAAGTTTTAAAGGAGTAATTGTACATAAGAACTTGCTGATATGTTGTAAATATATACTCTCATCAATATCGATGGTATTAATGTAAGTGGTATGCTCACCACTGTGAAGTATTTCACCAATTATTGTTGCTACACAATTGGGCCATATCCAAAACATACATTTTTGACGACTATGACTCCTTGCAGTTCCAAGCATAAAAGTCTGTTATTGCTGTTCATATGTCAAGATATTCTTTATCAGGAGATCTTCAGAGTTCAGTTAAAATGGAACTCCAGTTAGCAACCTGAATAGCATAAGTTGTGGAAAGAAAGTCAAGTAAACATGTGTAAGATTAAAGGTTTCTTGCGCCATCAACCAAGGCTAATGGTCAACCAAACAGGATCAACGTAGGTTGATTATTTTTGATAAAGGTTCATTATAGATTGAATTACCATATCAGGCCTTGATAAAGTTATATCCCAGGAACTCCATCAAGAAGATTTTGCTTGGTTGCATTTCACAAGGGGCCTGGGTGATCAGAATTTATCAGACCACTGACCATGTTCCTTGCTTGTATCAATGTGTCTAGTGAAGCTAGAAGAGGTTTCACCAGAAAAAGAGGGCGGAAGATGCAAATGAAAACTCAGGAAAATGTTGGTTGAGTGCCTGCAGCAAAAAATAATAGAAGGTAATTCATCTAAATACTCTGTTGATCTGTCACTGATTTGCTTGCATCAAAACAGATAAGGACTGAATCCTAAGAGATATTGTATCATATGAGGGACTAATACCAAAAGGTACTCTTTGGATCTCCAAAGAACAAAATTTGTGTTTGTGCAATCTCCCAAGCAAATGAGAGTTGTCCAGTAAGATGAAATCAAGAACAAGAAGTTAAAGGGCATATAAACCCAAAAAATTAGGACAATGGAATCATGAATTTTTTGGTATCCCTGAAATATTGGTATAATGGGTTCTACGACCTCAATTGATCCTCAACTTCCTTCACCTTCTTACTTCCTTTTCAAAGTCTTTCCTCCACTGGTAGGTAATATCACAATGGTAACATAATCATGCATCCAAATGGCTCTTAAGTTGGTTGTAGTCCATAGATACATAACCTTCTAATTCCTGATATAGATACTAATACTTTGACATCATATTGCATTTGAAGTCTGAACTGTTTGACTATACTTTATTGTATATTGGTGCAAATCAATGGTGTCAAAATGTGCGTCAATTGTTCAAAATCACATTAACCTGTTCTAACAAAATTAAAAGGAGTATGATTCAAAATCAACTGAATGCGCAACTCTTCTGCATTAAACCCAGATCATCATATCTAAACAACTTCTGCAATGAAACATATGGCATTACTATTTAAATTTTAAAAGGTGAACCAAACATCTGCTTACTTTGACATGTTTGTCAACTGGGCTTATATGCACATTTTCCAGCCTTAACTCTGTATGGGCCAACCCATGACTATGCAAGTAATTCACCTGCAGTCCAGATACAGCAGACATATAATAAACAGCAGCAGAAAATTACTGATATCCAATGCACTTATAAGTGAAAAGAACATGCTTACACCAATCAAAAGGTCTCTCATCAAAATCCTGGTAAGACGCAGTTGTCGGGTAACAGCAGGCCCTCCTACTGTGTCATCCCCTACCCTTCTGACATATTCTTCATCCAATGCCAGGGTGGCTTCCAAGGTTGGAAGCCAATCTGAAAGCTGAAGCCAGTGCCTTAGAGAATAACTTCCATGATACTGCAGAATGAGAGTAACCACATCATCCTTCATTTATAACTGTCTTCAAAAAATTAATTCCACAGCAAGGCATACCAAATTTGTTTATTTTCAAAGTCAAGGTTCACAAACATTAAACATAACTGAATCATGAGAGTTAGTTGCTTTAAAGATCGACGTATCTTGATGAAAAATCTCTGGTCTAGCAATTATCAACTAAAATATTTGCATATGATTAAGAGGTTATAGCAGCAGAGGACATGGGCACACACCCCGTGCACTAGGGTGAAGGAATCATCATCCCCACTGCCTGATGGAGACACATAACCATGAACTTGCATTGCATATGAGTGATACATGATCCTACGCGGAGCGAGCTTCTTCAGCACCTGAACGGCATCAGTAAACAAAAGACATTTAGTGTAAAATTTTTCATTTGAAATTGGTCCTGATAAAAATCAAGACTGTACTCGTGAGATTATTAAATCTTGCTCAATGAGTCAGATTAAGCAAACCTCCAATGCACGTCGACCTCTGCGCCTCGCTTGCATGCTGGTAAGCTGTCGAAGTACCACTCTCGAATTGTACAACGTGCTGTACAAAAGTCCACCAATCCTCAATCAAAACTTTCAGCTTTTCTCCAATTTTAGGCAAAAAGAATCAAAAAATCCGCTGACATCAAATTTACACAACAAACTCTACTCACCTCTCGGGATCTCTAACTGTTGCCTCAAAGATCACCTCGTCCAACTAAACATGCACTACAACAAATAATTAAATAGGTACATTTATATTTAAATCAAGATTTAAATACGAATCCAAAGAAAGCCGCGCACCCTCCCTTGAAGACCGACGCTGACTTGATCGGAGACGGCGAAGTCGGACATCTTGAACTTGATCACGGGGCCCACCTCCTCCTCCTCCGGGAACGGCGCGCCCTCCACGGCGGAGGAGGAACCGCCCGTCCGACCCGCCCCGCCTCGGGACTCGGGCACCGACGCGATCTTCCCCAAGGAGCACCTCGCTCTCCAGCCCCTCAACGGTGGCGATCCGACCAAGAACCGCGGCGGAGAGGGCTCGCCGAGCACGCTGGACCAGCGGAAGGGCCGCGAGTCGCAGCCATCCGCCACCGGGTGGAAGGCGGCGATCCCACAGAGGGCCATCGGAGAGGATCAATGGAATTCGGGCGAAGGAAACCCTAGAAGAGAGGAGGGAGGGAGGCCTGAGCCTCGGGGAGAGGAGAGGAACGGAGGAAAAAGAAGCGAGGGCTAAGGGTGGTGACCAGACCATATATATAGGGAGAGGGAGGGCGGGGGCGCGAGAGCACCTCGTGTCGCAAAGCAGCGGAGGCGTTGCTCCATGAGCTCATCGCGCGTCTACCTCCTCTCCCCTTCATTCGCCGAAATATCTGCTCTAACTCGGTTCGGTCAACTGAACGATGGTCCGGCTGTGGGTCAGGACTTCGGACCGGCCCCGCCGGCCTCGGGGAATCGAGTGGAATGGTGGACAAGAGTCACAAGAGTCGGCTTGACCGGTTTGAGCCGGTACGGTCCAAGTCGTGTCATGGTCCGGATGATGCGGAACCCGGTGCGTAGACGGACAACGAGTTTCGGTAGCGTAACGCACGTGACGAGAAAAGCTGCGGACCACAAGATGAGTATGTGGGCCCACCATTTAACTAGAAGGATAAGTAATCAAAGACGGATTGTCCTCTGTTTTTTTTTTTCCCCTTTTGGAAAGAAATGGAAGGAGGAAAGAAAGGACAAGCCCACCCCCACGTAGTAGCTCCTACTAGGCCCCCATCCTGCTAGAAGAATATTCGATGCGGATAGAAATGATCGTATGTTGGACATTTTGGTCGGTTTTATTTATATCCTTCCCACTCGTGGGTCCGGCTCGATGATCTCTCTGAGCTCCAGCATGAATCCTTCATATGAGTACATCACACCTGGTACCACCGAGGCTACCAACGGACCAATAATTCTTCCAAACTCTATGTCCGACTGGGAAGCATCCAGTCTCCATAATTTAATTGGCGCCCGCACGTTTCGAACTCGGAACCACTTGGATTCGTTGTCTATTTGAGGAAAATTTTTCCACGATAATATCTTGAGAAAATTTCAATGACAAACCTCCCTAGTCTTCTATTCTCTGCATTTTCTACAACACCTTGCAAAGTTTGTGTTGTTTCTCAACTATACGTGCTTATCGAGAAACTAATTAAGTTGGTGACTATTTACGGCAAAAGGTAGCCCTAATCTTAGACTGTATTTTCGTGCCTCTAACCTAAGAGATTTTCTATGTCAAGGAACACATAAGAATGATTTGAATCTGCTTTCTCTAAAATACAAAATTCTAAATACATTCGAAAAGAATTGCAAGCAAATAGAAACAAAAAAACATAGAAACTTATAAGCAATAGCAGCCTTTTTTTTTCTTTTTTTAATGAATATTTTTTTTCTTGCCCTCTATTTATATAACTAGCAGATTAGAAATATATAAATGACTAAATATTCATTAAGGATCATAAAAATTAGAAATATATAAATACCTAAATATTCATTAAGGACCGTAAAAATAAATATTTCTATATATGTATGTATGTATGTATTATACAGAGATTGCAAAATATATAACTTGCAATAAAAGGACAGTTTAGTGCTCAAAGATTTTACCATTGTACGGTGAAACATCCCTGAAAGAGAGAAACCAAAGCACGAATATTGTAAAGAAAATAGAGGGCAAGAAAACCTACGATAACCCGCCAGGAGTTCAGAACCAACTAGGTCGAGATGAGGCTATAACTCTCATCAACTGGACGATGAAAGGGTAGAGAAGCAATCTAAGCCCGACCCTGAGAGTTTTATCATACATGCCAAGCTAAGAAGGATGAGGATTAATCATCCAGCCCTGGAGACCGGCGAGCTCAAAAGTGAACTTAGGAGGAATAAAATGTTGAGCTCGGAGCAAGTCCATCTTCTCTTGGGTAAGGACCGACACCTCGTACTTTGGGTTGGAGTGAACTTCGGGATTAGCCTCGCTTGAATGTGAGGAACGTCGAGCTCAAGGAGATTGGTCAGACTACCAATTCCTCATTGAGATCTCAATCTCAGCCTTGCTCATAGTGTAGAAACTAGAAAAGACAAAAGAGGAAAAGAACAAAAAAGAGAAAATCCGATAGCCAAAAGCGGAAACCCATTGGTGATCGGCGGAAGAAATCAAGTAGAGGCTGAAGCCGAAGGAAAAAAACTTCACTAGAGAGATACACAAGAGAGAGCTTGACCTACTAGGGAGGTTTGCAAAAGATGCAAGAAGTGTAAAAATGATGGAGGGGGTTACCCTTATATACGGGTGTGAAAGGATCTGATTAAAGCAACGGTTCGACTCCCCGAGCTAATTCAACCACGTATCAACTTGGAATATGGTATAAGCAATTCAACCAGATCACCGCATTAATAGCACCTTCGAAATACTCTAAAATAATGACGTCTTGAGATAGCCCCAATATGATGGCATTTCAAGAAGATCAATCGATGCACTAAAACTCCCTTTTAGATGCCTTGTCCTTGATCGAAATGACGATACAACTTCCATCACTTGAACTTAGATATAATTCAGCCTTAGAAGTAAGGGCAAGTGATAGAAAAAATATTGGACATCTTGACCTCCTTAACCTATGTATTAACTGAGGTGAACAACTTCAGTGAAAATCGAGGTGCCACTTTGCTCGTGCTAATAAGGATCGACAGTTATGATAACAATGCAGTCAATGCATGATCGATATAATTACCGCCGTGTGCTGCTCACGCAGGATGGTTTTCATGTTGTTAACGTGCATCCAATCATTGCCTTGCTATTAAAGCATATCGCGCTAAATCAGGTAACAGATTAGTATCTACCCTATATAAAGCAATGGCCTCGAGATCTTTAGAAAAGCTCATTTTTGGAGACTACTTCTTATAAATTTTCTTCCTTCCAGACTATTACTCTCCTATTCTAACTTAACCATTGGAGGATCCCCCGCTCAAAATTTTTGGCAAGTGGACTTCTTATAGATTAGTCTCGAAGGCGACCAGATCTTCCTCAACTCGATCTCATCTGACCTCATTTAGCTCGGTTCTCACTGATCTCAAAGTGAGCTGAGCACCGTGCCGGCTTCAGTTTAGAATTTAGCAGAAACACCTATCAATTCAAGAGCTTCGAGAGTGGTGTGACTTGTTGGAGCATGCTGCTCGGAGCCATCTATAGAAGTGGCAATATCCAGGCTTCCCTCATTCATTCAATCAAGGTTGGTGGGAAAACTAAGCAAAAAAATGGAAGTAGAGTTCTAAGTCCCCTTGAGCACGGTTGGAAATGGGCTTGGGCTGGCCTAAGGCCCACCGGGCTAGGATGACTTCGGGTCGGGCTACAAATTAGGCCCAAAGAAATTCAGATCGAGTTTGGACTTAAATGTAGAGCTCATTTATTTTTCGGGCTAGGATCGGGTATGTTGTTGGGTTAGCCTTGGCTCAGCCTGAGCTTGAACAAGGCCCGAAATGGAGCCCAAATTCAGGCCTGGACCTATTTATTTTTGTATGTTATTATTTGGAGAGAATAATGATGAAGTAAAGAATAAATCATGAGTTTAGCTGAGAATAATGAATGTATCATGTTTCATTTACTTGTGTTATAAGAGAGCCTAATTTTTAGCTGGCTCATTTATTTATGGTGCAACATTATAAAATATTAAACTTCAATCGGGTTCAGGCCAGATCTATTTTTGGCCCAAATGAGTAATTCAAGTCGGCCCAATCAAATCAGGTTGGGCTCATGCCTGGGTTCGGGTCGAGCTGAGGCCTGGATTATCCCAAAATTTTTAAGCCTAAGCCTAGCCCAAAGCTCAAAAAAAAAGTAGGGCTAAGTTTAGGTAAAGCATGGCCCCGCCCACTTCCAGCCCTGCCCTTGAGAGGTTCTTAAAGGATGATCTCACGATCAACCCTCAAGCCCTACCATGGGACATGGCAACCAATGTAGGTTGCTTTGGGAAAACAGAAGATTGTCAGCATCATAAATTTGGATCACAGTCAAAGCCATGGGCTTGGTGTAACATGCCATTTTGCAACACCATTGGTTCAGCATATGACGCTGAAGGCCGACCTTCTGGTATGGCCACAGCTTTGGGTCAAGTAGATCGGTCGCATGGCCTAGAGGCTAAATTTGATGAGGGGCTAGACCGACGACCATCGGACCCCACAATGGCTAATAGTCAGCCATAGAGTGATTCTCCATTCAACGACGGATGATGGCACGTGCATTGTCTGTTGCAAAGATAAAAGCAGCTATTGGTGCAACATGATACAATGAAGTATCTCCATTTTTGCATATTCATCTCTAGTAATAAGTTTCTTTTGTGTTATTATCCTAACAATTGGTTCGGACGATTGCGATATCCTACAATCTCTTGGGATGTCTACCCTGTGGAGCGCTTTCTTTTCTTTTTTTTTTTTTGGTCAAAAAAAAGGAGGGGGGAAGAGCTTCACCCGCATAGCAGCCTCTACTGGGCCTCTCTTCTATCAAAAAATATTCCATGCAGGTAGAAAGTCTCTCATACCTTTCCCTGTCCGTGGGTTACCCCACGTGTGAGTAAGTCACCCCAGCACCACCTCAGTAGAGCTGATCAAAATTCGGGCCGGACCGGGCTCTACAGAAGAAATTAGGCCCGACGGTCTTACCCAGGCCCGGCCCGGCTCGACTGTCGGGCTTAAATTTGTCTAGGCCCGACCCGATTTTATAAATCTGGTTCTAGGCCCGTTTAGCCCGGCCCGACCTGACAGGCCCGATTTTTTCTTTGTTTGGAATCTGGAAATGGGCCAGAATGGCCCGACCAGGCCCGGCCCGTTTTTTTGGTCGGGCCGCTTTTCCTGCCCAGGCTCGACCCATGGGCCTTTTTTAATGCCCAAGCCCGAAAAATTTCAGACCGGGCTGGGCGGGCCAGAAGGTCCGTGATCAGCTCTACACCTTAGTACTAGAGGACCAGTAGCGCTCCCAATGGACAAGTTATGCGGGGGGCATCCGGTCCCCATATTTAATCGATGCCCACGCGTTTCGAACCTGGGTCACTCCGTTGGAAACAAAGCTCTGTTTCAACTGTGCTACTATCTCGGTGGTTGGAGCGCTTTCTTTAACCTCCCAATTCTGCCCACTCTCAACCATCGAGCCAATTGAGTTAGCTAGATTGTTATGTTTGTGCGTGCTCACGCAATGGTTAATGGTAATGCTGAAATTAGATTGGATACAATTATAAGCCAATATATACATATCCATATTTGTTTTGTTTGACGAATACATATATGAAGATGGATATTAGTCGCATGCAAAAAAATCACATACATATAGATCCAAATTGAATACTAAAAATATGGATATAGATAGGAATATAAGTCGGATAATTAAATTTTATAACCACATAATCAAAGATATTACTAAGTAAATGCTAGATCAAATTAATAGCCTATTATTGTGGTTATATATATATATATATGTTGCGGGGACGGCCTTTGGTCGGAGCCTCACACAACAGCATAGCCTACATTAAGCTAGCAGAGAAAGAGGACTGCGTTCCTCCCGAGGTATTGTCCGCTTTGAGCGCTCCGGCCCGCACGTCCAGCGCAGACGGGGGAAGACTAGTGCCCTCACGATTTTGTCCCACAAAAGGGCCCTCGAGAGGAAAGGATTTCCACCCCCCATTTAAGACACAGAACCTTTCCGCTACTAGCCGATGTGGGATTAAATTCAAGGCTCCCTCCCCCCGTAACATAACCCCCCTAGCGGGAAGGTCCTGTGTCGGATTTTACCCGCGACAGCCCCCAGGCAACCTGAGGGGTAGTCAACGGAGAGAGGAGGCGCCCCTGCCTGGCGCGCCATCTGTTGCAGGGACGGCCTTTGGCCGGAGCCTCACACAATAGCATAGCCCACATTAAGCTAGCAGAGAAAGAGGACTACGTTCCTCCCGAGGTATTGTCCGCTTTGAGCGCTCCGGCCCGCGCATCCAGCGCAGACGGAGGGAGACTGGTGCCCTCACGATTTTGTCCCACAAAAGGGCCCTCAAGAGGAAAGGATTTCCACTCCCCATTTAAGGCACAGAACCTTTCCGCTACTAGCCGATGTGGGACTAGCCGATGTGGGACTAAATTCAAGGCCCCCTCCCCCCGCAACAATATAAATATAAATATATATATTAAAAAAATTATGAGCATTATATAAAATCAAATTAGATTATAAATAAATTTTGATATTCAGATATGGATTGGATAGTTATCTATCCATATCTATATGCATTTTTTTTTATGGATATGGAAATAGATTCAGATATGGATAATTGTCTATTTATATCTATATTCATATCCAAATAGATTCGGATACGAAAATAAATTCGGATTGATGTTATCCGGTCCACGTTCACTCCTAGTTAATAGGTCTCATAGGGCTTTATTATGTTTCCATTGGTTGGTAACCCCGGTGGTAGTCTGGTATTTGACCCTTACTCATATTACATAGTTGCTTTGCTCAACATTTAATATCTTGATGGTGTTACTCCCTTTTGGGACTATCTATCGTGAACTCATGGACTTAGCCGCTTTGAAAAGGGTGCGCACGGGAAGCTCTACCTCGCTATGGCTCTTTATCATTTCGCATGACACTCCTCGTAGCTCTCATGAGACGACCACCCGCAGGAGCCTTTACCAAATCCTATGCAATCCAACGTGGACATCTCCATGGCACTATGGCAGGACGCAGTCTAATTATGATTCACGTATAGGAGCATATCTTCTTCATCCTCTTTATCGAGACATTTTAGCCCTGACACGTACGAGCCCAGTGAAAAGGTCACCGAAGGCCTTTATAACCTTTCACCCGTTGTGATGAGATGTCCTCGCGATCCACCCGCACACCCGACCATCCCGACACGATGAAAAGGCCTCCGCCTCCCACTATGCCCCTTAGTCTGATCGTACATCCAAAGTTAAGTCGGACATTTTAGTATCCGACGCGTTATAGTCCGCAGATCATGCCTCAAGATACGCACGAAAATGAAAGATGTGCGACAGATCGTTCTGTTGACTGTTGGGCATCAATATGTCCGACGAGCATTGTTTCGAGAACAGAAAGCTCGAACGCGCGCACCGTGCTTGAGGTAATTAGGTAAATTGATGAGGGCATCTTCGTCCGAGAAAAGGGGGGCCGCCGTGCTCAGATCCATCGTTCCAAATTGTCCTCTTAATTAACCGAACCCCCTCCCCCCTCTTTTCGCCTTCTCCGCCGCCTCCTCCTCCCCTCTCTCTGCCCGATATTCGCTTCTCCGATTGATGTCCGCCCCGCTCCGGAGAAGGACTCGCTTCCCTTTTCTACGTTCTCGCCCCCGGTTTTAGCTGTCCGTGGATCGCTTGCCGCTGCGGCTTCTGCTTTAGATTTCGAAGTTTTCCGACAGATCCATCGATTTGAGGCGGAGATCGGTGGGCCGGCGGTTTCTTGAAGGGATTTGGCTGGCTTGTGGGAGTGTTTCTTTCTTTCTTTCTTTCTTTCTTTTTGATTCTTGATTTGTGGAATTAGGGTTTTGAGGGTTTCTTGGAGATGCCGCGGAGCTCTCGGCACAGATCCCACAGGTCTCACAAGCACAGGGACGAGAGGGATCGGTCCGACTCCGAGGAGGATGGGAACTCGAGGGAGAGGCAACTGAGGGAGGAAGAGCCTGCTGCCACTGCGTTAGCTAGGGTTTCTAGAGATCTGGAGCTGGAGAGGCGGAAATCCACAAATTCGCCTCAGGGGAAAGATTTGATTGGTGCCAGCAACGGTGATATCCCTAGGGAGCATGGAAGGAAAAGGAAAGAACGGACTGAGGATGTGGCGGTAGCTGATCGGTGGAATGGGGCAGGGGAGGATGATCTTGTGGCTGATAAGAAGTCCAAAGGGGAGGAATTTGGACCTGTAGACTTGGATAAGAGCTCAAAGTCAAAGCTTTCGGCTTCTGATTCAAAGAGCAGGCCGAGCCGAAGGTGTGAGGGCTCAAGTGAGAGGAATGAGGAGACTGGAGGTAAGGTTGCTTCGGCAAAGCGGAGGTTGGAGAGGGACTCGAGCCGGAGAGAGAGTGATAGTCAATATAAGGAGACAAAGGACAGGGACAGAGAGCGGGCATCTGACAGGGATAAGAAGACCCAAGATTCCAAGCATGCCAGGTCTGATGATGTGAGTAGAAGGTATAGCACTAAAACAAGAAGTCCTGAAGAAGAACACGCAACAAAGAAGGATATAGAAAATAGTGGTAAGGTACCTGATACCTTTAGTCTTTGTTGTTGTTGTTGTTGTCAATGTGATTGTGGTTGATTATCTATTGTCATCTGTTCCTTATGGCATTGGTTATACTTGGTTGATCATAGATATGTCATGATGTTTTTTTTTGCAGAGCTGCTGACAAAAAGTCATTGAGAAATTAAATATGCTATGCACACATTTGTCTAGACTTGGCACATTTACTTACATTGTTTTGTTCTTTACTGCATAGTCTAGACATTTGACACCAATTTAATCTAATTGAACAGTTTCAGATAATTTAACTATAACATGTTGTGCCAACCATTTTGTTATGAATGTACTTTCTATAAGCTTAAGATATGACAAAAACTGATTCTTGAATTGTTGTTGTTAGATCTGAGATTCATAATAGTCATCCCTGTGGCAGCAACTTTTTCTTGTTGACGTTCGTATAAATGATACATCGTGCTTTTACAGGTTGGCAGAAAAGGTAAAGTGAAAAATATAAGCACAATATCACTGTTTGTTGTCAGAAAAGTCAAATAATCAAATCTGAGGGTGCATTGAAGTCATCCTTGCATGCAATGGAGGTTTCATGCCTTTGTTTCTGTTTTGATATGTTAGGCATCAGGATGTGTTATTGGTTTTGGGCATGTTGACGAGATATTTCTTGGCTGCAAATGCAGGCTGTGCTTTTTATTATGTTGGTACATATATTGCAATTCATTGTCTCTTTTACGCTTCTTTTAGATTGAGCCAACCATATGTAACCATTGGAGGGCTTTGTTTACACATGGTGTGTGCTTGTTGGTGAGGCTGTGGAGCTCTATATATAATTCATGAAGGAAATATAGGGCTTTCAGATGTAGTTTGAGTTCATGGGAAATATCCCAAATCAGATTCCTTTTTGTCTGTCTATTTTGGGAAGGATGGAAATAGAAAAGGGTGTTTTTGATGGCACCATATCTTGGTGGTTGACATGGAGTTGGGCCTCTAAGATGTGTGAAAGTTGAATACTATTGATATTTAGAATTAAAAGTGCATGCCAAACTAGGACTAATTTATTAATGTTAAGGCACCAATATAGGAGGTTTTTCCAAAAAACTAATTAAGATGCTTAAAAATTGTGTGATTTATGTGAAGGGCGGTCCTGATAAGAAATAAAAGGGACAGGCACATTTGATTAGGGAAGGAAAAAGGAGCATTGGAAGTATTTTGATTTATTGGATGTCCTCTAGAATTTATTCTGTTCTTGGTGGATTGAAGCCATCAAATACCAACTTGACAGGTTGGTTGGTTTTTTAAGCAATATAGTCAAAACCCTTGTTGGAGAAAATAAAACTTGGGATATGACTTTGGGGACCTTCTCATGTGAGCTTTTGATAAATTTCAATGATGTGAGCATCTTGTTTGGTAGATGTGGTATAAAGATTGCATATGCTTATCAACTTAATTTTCAAAAGATAACGTCTATGTTGGTTGGGTAAGTAGTTGAGCGTTTTAACGGACTTTTCTTTGAATATGAGTTTGAGATCTGGGCGATCATCATCATGTTAAAATTTATTCAAAGGTTTTGCATTTAGCATGTTGCTAGAGATATTTTTACCAATTATTTTATTTGGAGACCACATAATCATTTGTAGCTTTTCTTTTCAACTAATATGTATGCCTAGTGAGGTGTGATTTGGGGGTGGGCATCAAGGCAATTGCAAGAATCTATTGTAGTGGGAGTCAGTGTTACATTGAAGTGGTCATGGGAATTGGATTTGGGTGTGTATCTTGGCAAAATGAAAAGAATGATACAGGGATACAGTATTTTTTTTAAAAAATAAGATCATTTATTTTTTTATAATGTTATAAATTATAAAATTTTAGGTGAGGTATTTATTAAAATACAATGTTGATTGGAAGAGACTATTTTGTTTTACTTTTTGTATTTCAAATAGTCTGTTTCAAATTTTTGGAATTTTCAAATTTTTGTATTCCAAAAACTTTTGTTGTGAGACTTACTTTGTTAACAATTTAGTTACACAAAGGTCCCACACAAAGTTGCAGGTTGATGTGTCATCTTGTGCTTTTTTATAGCTGCTACTGGCTACATAATCTTTTTTATTTCTAAAAGCAGATTTGTGATAGTGGGATGCAGAACAATATAATTGGCTCTTTCCTTGAAACTTTGAGGGCAATTCAGGCATTTTAGCAACTAGAACATCCAAACCCTTGCTAGAACATATTCGGCTTTGCATCATGTCACTTCTCTCCGTTCCCCTTTTGTTTTTGGTAAGAAAGAAGAGGAGGGGGGGTGTCAAAGACCTGCAAGAAAGCAACAACTCAAAATCTAAAATAAGAACAGCCAGAGAAGTCTCAGAGAGAGGGAGAGAAGAAGGGACAGATCATGATGGACGGTCGAGCCTGATTGTATGCGTTGATTGAGACACCTGCCAGCGAGCTAGTCGGCAGCATTCCTACACCTTTGGCAGCATTGCCAAGTAGGGAGAAGTGGCATCACTCTCTTCCTTTTTCTTTCTCTTCTAGCAATGATAGGGAAGCAACGCTCTCCTACTCTCTCCCTCTTGCATATGTATGTGCTCTCTCTCCTATTACCCCTAACTTATGCCCCTCTCTCTCTCTCTCGCTCACTCTTTCCTTCAATGGGCCATGTCGGACTTATCTTAAAGAGAGTTCAATTTTGTAACTTCTAAAAACATGAAAATACCATGTCTGGTGCATATCTCCCACATTTGACGTGCGTCATCTCATGGATTTATGTCAATGCGACTTTTCGAAGTTGGACTCTGATATCAAAATAACAGTTTCAGGAATTTCTATATTGGTGGAAATTTTGGTGTAAGTTTGAGCTCTAGTGTTTTTATTAGTTAGCTTTATTAATGAGGTTTATTCCAAGAGCAGTTGGGAGAGAAGGGGTGGTTATGGCTAATGATTGTGGTCATTGGAGAAGTGCACACAATGCTAGAGGTCTGATGCTTTATAGGATAAGAAAATGTTTAGGTCATGTCAACTATGTCTACTAGTTGGCCTAAAAGTAGACCTATTCTCCTAGTGGGCTGGTCAAGTTAGGGCTATGAAGTCTGGATAGACTAGATTGTCGAACTTATTGCGGGTGCCTTTCTCATCATTCTCTTGACAAGTATTGGGTTGGATTTGGCTATTGATGCAAACTAATAGCAAATTCAGTTGGAGATTTTGGTCTACATGTGGGAACAATATTGTTAAGATCGAACTTGTATTGTAAATCGTAGAGTAGTCGATTGGGATTGAATCATCTGTGGGATGCAAACTATAAGGTTCTTTCGGATTTATTGTAAATATTAAAAAAAGGTTGCGACTGCATGAAAGGTAAAGAGGATATCTAAATTGTCATTTAAACAAACAATGTCTTAGAAAGCATAGTTTTGGTCATAAAATGTTTCAGACAACCATAAGGATATAAATATCATGTCCCAAAAATGAATGTTATATATCGGTAGAATATCTTAATCTGAGTTACTTACCTAAAAATGTATATAACTTTAGTGAACTCAATTCTCCTTTGAGGTAAAAAATTGAAGAAGAAATCAAAATTTTAAAATGGTTCCAAAACAACCATATCTATTTTTTCTTTACTCTTAAAATTTGAAATTTTAAAGGAGATCTTTTATTTGATGTTTTGAAAGTTTATGAATGATGTATTGGTCGGTATAGAATTCAGAAATTAGTTGATCTTAAAAGATTGATGAATATACAAATAACTTTAGTTTGTAGAATTGTGACCTGGATCTGGATGTTACCATGCAAAGAATTGTATGATCCACTATCCAAATCTCTATCTTATGATCCATAATAATCCCAATCCAAGGATCTGATCCAAACCATTGAGGGCCAATTTGATTTGGTCATATGATCTCGATCGTGGATCATAGGATCCTGACAAGTGTTTGGGACCTTCACCCAATTCTTAGGACTAGATTTTGGGTCTAGTTTGGTGTGGGTTTAATCAGTTGTAAACAACACTCCTAACCTAGATGTGCAGGGTCGATGGAGATTTATATATGATGAACACCCCCGACTCATACATGCACTTCAGAAGAAAAAAAGAGAACCCCCCCCCTGAAATTCTAGTCTCACTGAAAATCTTGTGCAAGGATGGCTTACATGCTCTACCTTTATGAGATTTTGCAAGAAACTCAGCTGACCAGACAATTGCTTAAAGAAATGAAATCTAATTCGAGGATATATTTTACATGCAAAGTCAATACTTTTTCATTTTCTCCCTTTGTGTATCTTGTTAGGTTTATCCATCCTTGACCTAAAACATTTTACCTTGTAGTATATTATGGTTTCTTTTTTACCTAAAAACTTTTAAGCATAGATTACAAATGGTTTAATTTAAACATTTAAGATTTTTCTTCTGTATGAATGTATTTATTAATTAATTTTATAGTTTTGTTGCTCCTTACCTACTCTCTGAGCACTTTCTCTTATAATTTTCTTTAGAGAGATCTGCTCCCAAATCTGCTTCTATACTCGTTCTCGTTTCAAGTAGTTAAGTTTCTTTGAACCAGCTAATATTCAAAATCATATGATTATATTAGGTCAAGATAACTAAGTTAAGGGGATGTGTTGAAGATTTTGAAATGACATATATAAATGCTTTTGCAAAGGAAGGATCTGGCATGGTTGACTTGGGGGGGGTTGTTTGTTGAAATATGTGATTGGTAGGAAGTTCTTGATAGTATAACAATTCATAGATGATTTATCTCGAGATTTAGACCAGAGACAATGTGCTTTTAGGGAATGAAAGTCGAGGATGAAAATGTTTATGTATGGAGCCATATGCTTGAAAGGTTGGGCTGCATATCCCCCCGTGCCCGCTG
>JAOXJJ010000725.1:2666316-2677626 GCA_025769935.1 Phoenix roebelenii | reverse complement strand
TTGACTAACGAGCTGAGTTTGAGCCGGGCTTTTACCAAGCCGAGCCCGAGCAGCTCGGTCCGTTGACAACCCTAACGGGGTTTTGCAACTTGGAGATAGTAGTCCTTGGGAATTAGATAACACCAAATAATGAGAAGTTTCTTGTGACAAAATAAAAGTCTTAGTTCAATTTTGCTCTTTCAAACCCTCGAATCTTCACTGGTCCATGTGTGACTATCTTTTTATAGGTTGTGGTTGGAACACATGGTGTTTGAAAGATGGATCAGAGGGTTGTTGGAGGATCATGAGGAAGGTTTTCTGTCAACATTGTTATTGGGAGCTTTGTTCTCGTTGTCAAAAAGCCTATTAAACTATGTAAAAGATTAACAATTGATGAGAATGGTGTGAAAGGTTATGTTGTGGGAAAAAGATGTCTCTATATGGTTGATAATGGCCTGAATATGCATTTTGAGGGCATCCATGAAATTTACTCAAAAGACCAATGTGATTTAGGAAGATGATAAGGAGAGAATTTTTAAATTGGAGTACACTGAGTAGCTGAAGCGAAGCAATTGATTGAAGATAGAGATGATAATAATTTGGCTTTAGTAAATTAAATACATATACTTGACAAGGTGACTAATAATATAAGAAATTTTATGGATTGATGTATATTTAGAGTGTGATAAGTTGATTTGTTTCCTTTAGCATTGGGCAAAAGAGTGTAGACCAAATTTAGAGGGCAATATTTTTGATGTGGGATTGGGGAGTTAAGCTTGTCAATGAGTTTGCAAGAAGCAGAGGTGAAGGAGGATGTTTGTAAGATGAAAATAGTTTTGGGGCTAAAGGTATTCCTCTTCTTGTTTTATCATTGAGTGTTGGAGATATGTCACGGGAATTTTCTGAGAGTTTCACGGCAAAAGTTTTTGTGTGGGTGTTTTGACACTTCCATTGAAGCATTATGTGTAAAAAGGACTTATGATGGTTAAAGATTGTAAATTATTTAATTTAATAAATAAAAATTATCTGTAGAAAAAATAGAAATTATAGAAGTGATTGAGGTGTAGGCATCAAGATTGAAAGGCAAAGCTGAAGGATCAGTTTTTGGGAATCAAAGTCTTTCACTAGTAGTCAGTGCACTAGTGTTATCTCCTGTATTTCTTTTGAATGTTTGAATGCCAAATAATTTCTGGAGAATGGATTTATTTACAAAAATAACCTAGTAAAATGCCATTGATAAAGTGAAGCAGGAGTGCTTGTGATATCCCTTGAGAAGGGCAAGTATTGGAAAGAATGATACACTAAATGGAGATTTGTAACATCTAGTACTATTTGATGTTTTAGTTTAATGGTCTCATGAAAGTTTAATTATTTCAGCTTGATCTTAATTTGGAAGGCTCTATACCCCTTTTCTAAGATAGCTGACTTCACATGCTTGGAACCCTGGAGGCTCCACTAGTGACTACTGACTAGGTTGTGGAGCTCAAATAATGTATTTGGTAGAGGGAACAAAAGGTTGAGTTACAAGAGGGAAATATAGTTGTCATGGGGTATTCTGTGCAATAAATGATGTTGGAGGCTTGTAGGTGTGAAGTTTTTTTAGTATGCAGAAGGAATTTGGAAGGATAATGTGTGGAAAGAGAATAGTTTTGATACTTGTTTTAGGGCTTAAGGTGGCAGGATGGATAATTTTTAATTGTCTCTTTACTTTGGTAGTTGGGTTTCTTAAACTTTTCCCTCATGGTGCCTGCATTTATATTGTTGGGAGAAACTTTTTAACGTAGGGGGTGAGTAGTGCAAAAAAAGACCATTAAAAAAAGTAAATGGACTCCTAACTCCATTCCTGGTGTGCTGTGTATGTCTCTAGATTTCTAAGCATTTCCATGTTGCTATGAATTCAAAAGCATAGATGCGCATTGGAGTCTGTTATAAGAAAAAATGAAAAAGATTGGAAATATAGGCCAACTACCTTCTTATTTGTACTAGTTAAAACAATTTTCTAAAGTGCTTCCCTAGGTATTGGGCATAGGAGATGGGGTGCTTGGTTGTTTATGGTAAGTTAACCACTAATGTGTTATGGCATAAGGTCTTTATTCTTGGATCTGTGCACTTTCTAATTCACTTTGAGCATCCCAAAAGTTTGGAGTGCCGTTCCTCTCCTGATCTGTTGGGAATTTAAAGAAAAGTGAAATTGAGAAATTGTTGAAAACTTGAAATAAATTGGTTGGAATCCAGGATGTCTACAGTTAGCCTTAGCTCTACATAAATGGCTAGATATTGAAGAAGAAAGTGAGGGGATCAATAGAACTAAGGGATATATGATAGGATACTTTTTGGTAAGTGACTATAAATATTAGTCCAAAATTTGTGGAGATAACCCTATGCAAACAGCCATATTTGCTTGCATGTTTAAGAAAATTCCAAAACAGGCAGTTTGACTTTACATAATCTGAACATGCAATGTGACAAACTTCTAGCTATGTAACTAAAGGCACTAAACTAAGGTAAATGGCCATATTTGCTTTCATGTTTAAGAAAATTTCAGAACAAGTAGTTTGACTGTATATAATTTGAACATCTGAATGCGAAAAACTGGTAGCTATGTAACTAAAGGCACTAAATTAAAGTAAAAGTCTGTAATTGTTACAGAATATGATTCAAAATAATTATTGCCTAGGCACCATTATAGTCGGTTCTTGGTACATATAATTTTGCCTATACAATCTACTTAAGAGCCTTTTCAAACCTTCTAGGTTACCGAAATTGGACATAGGGGTTAGAATATGTCCCTTATAATAATGCTGGATGTATCATGGATGGTAGCGCTTTCATCCTTGGGTCTGAAACTTTTTCTTGAAAAAAAGGCCAGGGGACCGAAATTTTGTAACTCAAACTCCGAATATAATTTGACCTTGTTTTCTGATTATTGTTGATGGATGTTTTTCCCAGCTCAAACTAGTTAGTACAAGGGTTATTTGTTGTCATTCGTGTCATCCTGGAAATACTATTGGTTGTTTGTGTTTTTTCTTTTCCTTTGTCACCTTTCCTGTTATTCTTCCCTTCAAGCCCTTGAAGGTCTATGTAGGTTCATGGAAGCCAGTTTACTTTGTGATGAAACTAAATATCATATACAAAATCATCCACCATAAGAATAAGACTAAGCACATTTTTCAATTTGTGGCTGTTACTGATGCTTACGTCATATTTTCTCTCTATTTAACATGTAATCTTAAGAAATTCAATCTTCTCGTCTCTAGATCTACTGTTTGGACTATTTACAAGGGATCACATGGCTGCTTCATAATTCTCCAAGCATGTAGCAAGTTTCGTTGGGATGCTGTTGTTTTGTCATGAGATTGCTTTTACAATAACAAGTTCATTGCCCTTTTAGTTCTGTTCTTCCATTGCTCTGACATGTCAATATTAGTGGTTACAAGCACTCCTTCAAGATAAAGTTATCTGGACCGATTATTGTGAGCTCGATCAATGACTTGTTTATTACTAGAGTGGTATGGGTTTGTTCATCATAAATCATTAAATGGTTTTCTTTTTTTATATTTCCTATCTCTTAATCACTGAGTGGTGACTAATAGATGCGATGATGCTACGAGGTGATGACTATGGTTTCACTTATTTGTAATTCTTCTGCTAGATAACGCCTGCAATAAATGTACTATGTTACATGCCATAAATTTTCTTCATGCATTTTTTTATTGTAATTTGCTATTCATGTATAATGCATCCCGTTATCCAGTAGTTTTTAGGTTTAATGAGTATCTTCTTTCTGTATGGTTTAACAGAATGGCAAATACAACATGACTTGCACAATCCTGATTTTGAAAAAGAGCTTGAGAAACGTGTTAGGAGGTGGAGAGATAACTCTGAAGATAAAGATAAATGGTTGGGTGATGGCAGAGACAGTGATGATAGGAGCGATACGAGACTATATTCTAGAGATGACCATATTAAAAATATAAGCTACAAAGATGAAAGGCATGAAGATGGAAAGTATAGAGATAAATACAGGGATGATGTCCACAGGGACCGAAAACACTGGGATGACAAGCGCCAAGATGAGCGCTCGTCTCGGGATCGTATTGGTGACAGGACTGACAATAAGCATTATAGAGATGAAAACAAGCCCTCCGAGAGTCATTATAAAAAAAAAAAGCTTCAGGACAGTGATCATGATGGCATCCCTTGTTTTGAAGATCATGGCACCAAGCTTAAAGATAACAGGGGAAGGAAAAGGTTCTCTGAGGGGTCGGAGGATCATGGTGATTCAAAGACTCGTGGTGCAAAGGAGCCATGTGAAGATGGGGGGAAATTTTTATCCAGTACTAGTAAAATATATCCCCATACCGATAGATCTAGGACAGAGCATCAACACTCAGACAAGGTCGATTCTAGTCCAAACAATAACAGACCAAAGAGCTCTGCCAGCTCCAGTGCTTATGCTGTCAAAGATCATAGCAGGTAATTTTGTTCTCTCTCGTTTTCATCCCTTCTCCTAAATTTCTTTGTATTTGTAGTAGTTTCCATGGAAGGTAATTAACTATAATCTTCCCTTGCCCCATATCAATTATTTGAATTAATAAGATAATCAATCACATTTTCTGGTAACGTCTTGCCATCTGTTATGGCCAGCGCCTTATTTATTTATTTTTACATTGTTGCTATTGGATAGATTAGTTACATTTCATTGTTATCAAAAAAAAATTATGTAACTGGTGTATGATATTGTAGAAAATTGTAAGTATGGAGTATGGACTATATACTGCTACTGACCTGGAGTATAGGTCTTGGGAAATATTTAATTCAATATTAATGGCTCTTTTCCATTTAGAAGTATGCTGCAATTTGAGAGTTTTTTATGGTGACATTGTAAAGATATGGAATCTGTATCTCACGAATTACATTTTGAGAAATTGTCATGTTTTCAAAAATGTTTGTGAAGGTTATGCCATTATTCTGTTTTTATATGGATCTGTTTATGTAAGCATGCACAAAAATGCCAGCAGCTTCATGGTCTGCATGATGGTACACTAATGGAATTATCTATATATTTTCAGTAGATATATATGGGTCATGTTTTGATGGTGTGGTGCCTCTCACTTATAGTGATCGGTTGCTCATGTTTTGGCCATCAACCTTGTCAAGACTGGTCGAAAAGTGCTTGTATATTGTGAATTTCCTTGGTGGTCAGAGAATTTCCTTGGTGGTCAGGAGCTGTCCATGAAAAATCAGTTCTCGCAGATATCCCTAATTTATAAGTTTTTCTTACAGTTTCTTTCTTTTTATTATTCCACTTTATATATTTATTTAATGTCCATTTAGACATTCTTGATGTCAGTTACCATTTTAATTCCATCTATTTATTGTTAAGATTGCCTGATATTTGTCTGTCAGGTAATTGCATTTCAAGGTGTAATTTCTCTGGGAGCTGATAATATGTGATACTTGTTATTCATATTGGTCAGTGCATAGTTGTATCTCTAAATGTACATTTGAAATCCCCTGATAATTTATTATTTATAATTTGTATTTCTATTCTAATTTCAGGCATAGCTCAAAGCAAGCAGATTCTAAATTCAGAGAATCACCATCTGAAGAGAGAATTCGTCCTAGTGCTGCTTCTTCAGGAGATCGTGCAACTGCTGTTAGAGATCGTCAGCGAGTTTCCGAGTCTCGGTCAACTGATAAGTTTAAACCAAGGGATCACATCCATTTGATGGAAGCTGCTGCTTATTCTCAGTATGATAGGACCCCAAGATCTGATGCTTATACTTCACTGAATAAGTTTAAAGAAAAATCCCCATCTACTAGTGAGAGACGGTTTCCAGATAGAACCAGTGCCAGATGTAGTCTTGATGCTGAAGTAGGACAAAAGCACAGCAGCTCCAAGGATGGAGATAGAGAAAGAGAATTGCCTCTGGAGAGACCGATTCTGGATGACCGATCTCAAATGGAGTTTTGTAACAGGGAGCCCACTCCTGGTAGTTCATCATCTAACCGAGCTGGTCACTTCTCCCGCAGTTCACCTAATCACCTTCCCCCTCCCCTGCCTGTCAGGCTTGGGTTTGATGGTCCTTCAATTTTGGGCTTGTATGAAGATGACAATAGAGTCCAGGGTGGCGATCGTAAACTCTATAACCGTCAGAGGAAGAGCAGTGATGTCAGTTTGGGAAGAGGTCATGGAAATGCTTGGAGAAGTGGCCTGGCCTGGCCTTCTCCTCTAGCAAATGGGTTCATGCCCCTCCAACATGGTCCGCCTCCAGCTGGATTTCATCCAGCTATGCAGCCGTTTCCTGGTCCTCCCTTGTTTGGCCTTAGGCCGCCAATGGATTTGAGCCACACTGGGATTTCCTATCACCTACAAGAAGCATCTGACAGGTTTTCTGGCCATGGCCGCACATTTGGTTGGCACAATCCAGTTGGTGAATCATGCCCTCCTCACTTGCAAGTATGGGGTGGTAGCAATGGTGTATTTGGCGATGAATCCCGTATATATGGGAGGCCAGAATGGGATCAGAATAGGCATGCTGTAGGCAGCAGAGGTTGGGAGATGAATGCTGATATGTGGAAGGGACAAAATGGTAGCATGAATGCAGATTTTCCTGTACTTCAGAAGGAACCGGAACATTCAACACGTGTTCTTGCAGATGAAGCTTGGGTTGGGCAACCTGGCCAGCAGTCCTGTGGTGAAGGGGCCCAATCAGAACCGCTGTCATCTGAAGGTATTGATGCAAAGAGATTTAGTGATACACCTTCATCAAAAAATGCTGCTGAAAGTCCTCCAAAAACTCTACAGAGAAAGATAGCTGGGTCTTCTGAAACACCAGGCGACAGTAATGCCAATTTTTGTGCCAAGTACCTGTCGAGGATTGACATCTCGCTTGATCTTGCTGATTCAGAGTTGTACAAGAAGTGCATGCCCCTATTGGGGAAACTGGACATGACTTACGCTTGCAATAAGTCTAAGCATGAATACTCCCAGGTACTGAATATATATGTATGTTGCTTGAAACAAAATCATTCTCATATTTTGTTTTATAATGTATCATGTCTCTTTCCTTTTATGATGGCATATTTCATCTGTTGCAGGATAATAAAGAAGATATTAAAGTGAGAAGACAAGGCGCAAGTCGCATCTTGAACTCACTCTTTCCCGCAACAAGAGATGCTATTTTTCAGGTATAGTAATGTTTAAAGTTGAGAATTTGTGCTAAACTTTATCATATATCTACTAATATTTAGCATTCGCAGTTCAAATAAATATACGCATGTTTGAATCAATCTCATGCATGACATGATCTTCTTGTCATTGTTATTATTTTCTTGGTGTTCCTTTATATGCGAGCCTTATTTGCCAGCTAGATGCATGCAGACTTTGAGCTTATGTGCTCCACGTATTGATATCACGGAATTGTAGGCTTTTAATAATAACGTCTTAAACACATTTGAGCATTTAGAAAGCAATTCCTTTGTTAAGATTTACCTCGTTCAAAGCCAAATGAGATTTAGATCTAGTTGCCAAACAAGAATTCCATAGGCTGATTATCTTTGATTTTTTAAATCTTTGGAGTTTGGACCTTTGTCAGCATGACATGATATGTCAGTATTCTTAACCTTTTTCTGAATTCATGATCCAGTTTTTGGGGATATGTAAATGAGTTCTGTTTGTTCTTTTATCCTTTTCTGAATTCATGACCCAGTTTTCGGGGTTCCCCACAGCCAGATCCAACCCATTTGCAGCCCCACAAGTATGAGGAACTTTTATGGTGGTCAGTTGACAAAAAGAAAGGTCTTGGTTTGTTATTTCATGCAGTAGACTGCCTGTTTGATTTACTTTATAAGCTATGAAGTGTTGCATTCAAAACAATATGTTGGGCATATTAATTTGAGGAAAATATAAATTGATCTCTGTTAGATTATTTATTTCTTTTGTTGATTCTATTGTTGCAGAGAGCCATGTCGCTGTATAAGAAGCAGAATGAAGGATCGAATGCGGCTTTCCTTGCACCACCAGCTGCCCGTTCAGAAGAGAAGAAAGAGTGTCAGCAAGCTTCAGATGAGGGGAAAGTATTGGAAGTTGGTGAGCAGACATCCTCGGAAAACATGGCTTCAACAAATGAGGGAAAAGACACGAATGTTGATGCTGATGTTGCCAATTCCCCGAATAATATGGAAGAAGCAAAAAACACAGCTACAAATGCAGATGTTGCCAATTCTGCAAGTAATATGGAAGAAGCAAAAAGCACGGCTACAAATGCTGATGTTTCCATTTCTACTAGTACCGTGGAAGAGGCGAAGAACACAGCCACCACTGATGCTGTTGGTGCCAATTCTGCTAGTAAGGTGGAAGAGGTGGAGAACACGGTTACTGATGCCTGTGGTGCCAGTTCTGCTAGTGACATGGAAGCAGCAAAGAACATAATTACTGATGCCAAGGATCAGCGATCTGATTTTGTTTCTGATGCTGCGGTTTTTGCCAATGGTTCTCAGGCTTGTAAGGTTTTAAAGGCAGAATGTAGGGTAAATTTAAGTCGGATACATGATTCTTCTGAAAGTACACATTGAAACATTTTCCATTTGGTTTTCTAATGCCATCAGGGTCATGGGCCCTTTTATGCCTGTTTTTGATATGCCTGTCCTCTGCTCTTTTCTGCATGCCTTATTTTAGTTCATTATATTATTTTTATATTTCCAAAAAAGTTATCATTAAATAATTTTCGGTTGTTTTGCTTTCCCTCGTTCTGGTGTCGGCACGGCATTGCACGGCTGGAACCTGGAAGGGACTGAAACGGATCAAAAGAGTTGCCTGTTTTCTGTATCATTGCTGTTTCAGTGTTTTGGCTGCCCTGTCAATTTGACCTCGACCGACCATTTCGTTAGTCCCAATTGCATGACTTACCGGGAAGAAGGCAACACGGCTGAAGCTAATCAGTATGAGTGGGAAGTTTGAAGCACTGACTTGGGTTCTCAAGTTTGTAAGAAATTCTCCACTCTTTTATTGCACATTTTGTAATCCTTTCCCTTTATATGATTTCGCCTTTCGTGTACATTTTGAAGATCCTATAATATTCTTTTTCCTGTTTGTGATTTCAGCTTGGGAACTTGTCTGGTCGAGGAAGATGGAAAGGGTATGCAGCAAGAGATACGCAAGGAGAGAATTCTATTATTTTACTTCAGATATGGTTCTATATTATGATCCTAGGGTTCAGTTTTGTTTTTCTAAAAGAAATAGTCCAAAATTAGAGGTTTCCGTATTTCTTAACTTATTTTATATTAAAAATAGGGAAAATTACAGAGATATCCGTTCAAGTTTGGTCATTAACACTTAGACTTTAAAAGTTTAATAAGTTTCAATTAGCTATCAAAATTTTGTTTTTGTTGCAATATAGTTCAACCATCTACTTGGATCTTGATTTTATTAGTAGAGTGAGAAAGGGCAAAAACACCCTTGTTTAGAGAGATTGGATCATGGCTTTCATGTGATCTTATTTTCTACGATTCATCTACTTGCACAACTATTAAAGTACTCCATCCTTTACCATTTATTCATCTGCAATTCTGCATAGATCTCAAAGTGCTTCATTCTCTATCATCTATCCATATACATAGGTTTCAAAGCACTCCATCCTCTATCATTCATCTATTTGGACAAATCTCAAAGTGCCTTCATCCTCTATCATTCATTCACCTGCATAATCTCAAAAGGCTCTACTTGTCATCATTTACTTGCACAAATATTAAAACATTCCATCCTCTATTATCCATTCATTTGTGCAGATCTTAAAGTATTCTATTCTTTGTCATTCATCCGCTTGCACATATTTTAAAGCACTTCATTCTCTACCATCCGTCTACGTACACAGCTCTCAAAATGCTTTATCATCTCAACCATCTACTTGCATAGATCTCAAAGCATTCTATTCTCTATCATCCATCTGCTTGTATAGATCTTAAAGTGCTCGGTCTGCTATCATTCATTTGTCTGCATAGATCTTAATCCTATATAATCCATCCACCTATACAGGTCTTAAAACACTTCATCGTTTATCATTCTTTCATTTGCATAAATCTCAAAGCGTTCCATCTATTTTCTATTCACCTATATAGATCTTAAAGCACTACATTCTCTATCATTCATGCGCTTGCACAAATCTCAAAGCCATCCATCCTTTATCATCTATTCACTTGCTTGACCTCAAAGCACTCTGCTATTTGTTATTCATCTAGATGTATAGATCTCAAAGCATTCCATCATCTATTATTCGTCTACCTGTATGGATCTCAAAGCCCTCCATCTTCTATCATTCATGTGCCTACATAGATCTCCAAGTGCTCTATCCTTTGTTATTTGTCCACTTACATAGATCTCAAAGCATTTCATCCTCTTTCATCTGTCTGCATGGATCTCAAAGCACTCCATCCTCTGTGTTTCTCTGCTTGCGTAAATCTTAAAGTATTCTATCTTATATCATCCATTCATCTGCACAGATCTTAAAGTGCTCTATTCTTTATTATCCATCTGCCCACATATATCTCAAAATGCGTCATTCTCCATCATTCATTCTCATGCACCGATCTCAAAGTGTTGCATTCTCTATCATTCATTCATTCATCTGCATAGCTCTCAAAGCATTCCATCTTTTGTCGTTCTTCCATCTGCACAAATGTCAAAGTGCTCCCTTTCAATTCACGCAAAAACGTGAGCCGCTTGCTAAGTTAGTAGAAAGGGTATTTCTAAAATTTTATAAAAATTTCGTTATTAGGTAACCCTCGTGTGATGACATTTTGTAATGGAGATAGATGACCGGGCCATATTGCAACAAATTTGAAGTTTTGATAGCTAATTAATATTTTTTAAATATATGAGGTTTAGGTATCAATGGGCCATTGTTAGAGGGTGTTTTCATATTTTTTTTTTTAATATGTGGTAAAAAGAGATGATTTGACTTGAAAATTCGTGATGAAACACGATATATCATGTGGTCCGTGGTATGCCGAGTACGGAGCCTTAGGCAATAGCCTAAGCAGGTTGCAACCTTCGTTTTGGTTTGAAGTGGGATCCGTCGTATTTGAACTTGGATGCATCTGCAATATATAATGCTGCAAGATCAGCAGAGAATCTTGTTTGGATCAGATTTTGCCATCCCTACCATGGCCGGCCCGAGCTCTAGGCGACCGCTGCAGATCAGCAGAGAATCTTGTTTGGATCAGATTTTGCCATCCCTACCATGGCCGGCCCGAGCCCTAGGCGATCGAGGCGGTCGCCTAAGGCCCCGGGCCAATGGAAGGCCCCGGAAAGTTGGGAAGTTGGGGACA
>JAOXJJ010000725.1:2637905-2664134 GCA_025769935.1 Phoenix roebelenii | reverse complement strand
GAAAACCCCCCCCCCCCCCCCCCACCAACCAAGAAAAAAGGTGGATATATAGCCATCAACACGCTTGCAACAATGGTAAGCAGACATCAACATCAGTTCTGGCTCCAAGAAACATCAACAGTCTCATGGAGAACAAAATAAAGCAGATGTTGGAACTCTCCATCATCCATGAGGCAAGTTCATATGCAGACCACTGGATTGGTAACCAGACCAGTTGCGAGGATTAAAAAAAAAGAGAGAATGGTAAACTACTATAGTTAATAAAAAAATGAATGCAATTTACAGAGAATGTGACCCTTGTTACTCTCAAGCTTTAAATACTTTAAATTCATAAAAAGGATGTGTAATTGAATGCAAAATCATTTTGACAGATCAGAACCTTAACAGCTTCGTGCGAAGGAACAAATGGGCGCGTACGGATACCTAGTTCATAAATTTCCGACAGTTTGGAGCTTTGCAGAGACAGGGAACTTTATATTCATCACCTTCATCAGGGTCAAACAAGTAGTCATACCTGTACAACACAAACAGATTATAAAAAACTTAGCTTGAGAATAAGCTTTGTGCAGTCAGCCACATGGGCATCTATTTACAATTACAGGTGCATACATTGATGCTTTTGAGTAGCGACCGGTACTATTTTTCGGTGGATCCATACCAGGCCAGTATTTGACCCATTTCAAGAGGAGCAAAAGCTAAGAACACAATGGTTGATTGTGATATTATACAGTATACATATGTATAAAGGAAGTATATTTCATCGTTTGAGAGTGATTTTCAATTTCATAGAAGCAATCCAAGTCAATGATCCCCTTTATGAAGACTTATCACCAACATACATGACCCCATGTGAGCAGCACAAGTAACTCACAGAGTGTAAGATGAAAATCACAGTGCGCTGTGATTCGCATGTTATGATATCTAGATACTTCTACAAGCTTGACGTATATGCGTTGAAGAGATAACAAATGAATGCAAAAGCATACATTTTGTAAGCACTTAGTAATGCTCAGTTGTTTGAAGGAAACAATATAAAGCTAAGATGAAGTTATGCCACAGTATTTTCATTTATATTTGTGTGCCGTGACTTAGCATATAAATTTGTTACATACGTTACCAGTATTCATATCATATCCACGTCATTAATACTGTCTGTAGATGTTTTGTTGTATCTTCGTTCCACAACAGATCCATATCCATGTCAATATTTGGGCATCCTAGCCAAATCATAGCCTCGAAAATTGGCTAGGCAATCTTCCCACAGAGAAAAAGATTTTCCTTTTGGTTATTCATAAAATCTACCTTATTATGCACCACTTTAAGCACGAAAGAAAAGTTTGATGGAAGATTCCACAAAAGACTTGGCGACATCATGAACCACAACTCATATGAAAGAAAAGACAAATAATTCAACAGAAATGGGATTAAAATTTTGAGAGGAGGAAAATAATAATACGTCAATTCATCTCCAGCAGAAACATTTGTCTTAGCTACTAAAACAATCCTGCTCTCATCATCACCCACGCTCATAATTCTTGCATAGCAATTGGGCATGCACTGCATAAAGAGTTTAACATTACATCAGTATAGGCAGCATTCTCTCTACAAGCAATCAGAAGAAATTGGAGAAATTTTATGGAACAACTGCTTACAGAATGATTAATTAAACATGCTATATTCCCTTTATCTGTAGCATCGACCACTACTTCTTCACTGATTTTAAAAAGCTGCAAAATATGAAGAAAACATGTTTCTAATCCAAATCCAATTCAATGTGTACAAGTAACAAAGAAAAGCTCAGCTCTGCCCATGCATACCACTACTGATTCGAAAGCAAATGTCACAATTCGCATAAACTAGATCAAAGAGTTAGTACCCTAAGAATCACCAACCCTAAACAAATGTACCTTAGAAATTCTTAACAAGTGGATCATTTTATACTAATCAAACATATTGTTCAAAGCAAAGGACCTAGCCACATAAATGAAGGATCTGAGAAAGAAAACCCTTTGCACGATGTTTTAGCCCAACATTAGACCAAGCTAAAATTTCTTGATCACAGAGAACTGGAGGGTACAATACATACTTCAAGTTGTGTTCTTAGGCATGGTCAATAATTAGTTACTTGTACCAGCACTTTTTCTAGCCAGGTTAGTTTTACAATCATATATATCAATGCTTTATATTCAAAATCAGGAATTCCATTGAAAATCCAAAAATTTCCAGGTTAAATTCAAATTAAGTCAATTAAATTATTTATGTTAAATAGAAATTATAACCTTAGATTTATCCTATGATGATTATATTAAACAAGGGGATTGGAAACGTGGATCATTCAAGGAGTTTGTGTTATAATAGTAGGAAAAAAATGAAGCTATAATTGTTATTTAACATAAAGAGATCTAATTTGAATGCGGCTGCAAAAGGACTAATATGTTTGCAATAATTGGAAGAATGGACTATTTTGTCCCATGCACAAAAAGGTGGGGGGAGCTAAATGCCTTTTTACCAGAAAAAAAGGACTATTTTGAAGTTGCAAAATGATTAACAGGTCAACGTCCATTATTTTTTCCCTGAGGCTGCCATAGATCTCAGGACTTATCAAGAGTTTTGGAGAGATCTGAAACTGCATACTTGAGGCTGCCATAGATCTCAGGCATGAGAAGAGACATACTCAACTCCATGTTTCTTTGCCTCCAGATGCCAAAACTCAAAGGTTCAGTCTGCTTAGCTAAAGTGACACCTTGAGAGTAGCCTTAAAAGAGTATGGAAATAGATGAGGGTATTAAATACATGTGTAAGTGGCAGCATTAACATGAGCATCTGTCATTTCTATCACATGCAAGAATTCATGTTCTTAGTTGCTTCATCATAGTGAATTGTAAATATAATTAAAACATCTGATGGTTTTCTGTCTAAACTTTTGGGAAAAAAGAACTGACACCAAATACAGATGTATAGGTTCAATCCTATGTTCCTAACTGAGGTAGCAATTATTGATCCACTTAGCAAAATGGATTTACATAGATAACCTAAAAAGCAGCACCAATTACAACATCTACATTCAGATACACTATCGAGCCTGTACATAAATATGTTAAGATAATTTATCACATGAATATTAACCAATAAAAGCTTTATTAAGTAGAAATTTATAGGTTAGCACTAATGCACTAAAAATACACATTTAATACTTTCAAGTTACAGAATTAGCATAAAATAAAAGGTGCTGTCCAAACTCCAAACTGACAGATCAACATTGGAGTAAGTGTGTCCTCATTATACAAAAGTAATAAGTACTACTCTATTATATATCAAAGACTATGCAAAATCAATATGTCATTAAGTTTTAAATCCCACAATTTCGATGTGTTTACAGGTGTTAATTATCCAAAATACAACAAGCAGAACGTTAGCATTAATGAATTTCTTTTTTTGGTGGTAGGAGAAGTTCCTTAAGACCTTCCATCAAGACAGCCAAACACATTTACCAAAAAGCTAAAATCTTAACTGAGTACCCACAAATTTTAAGTAGTACACTTATTGTTGTTTTTCGGTATATTCTACATGAATTAAGAAAATTTCAGAAAAAAAGAAAGCAATACTTCAGGTTTGTCTTTCTTGTCATTATCATCACCAGACCACTAATAAGAACAAAACAAGGATAGGCACAGAAAGATGACTCACATAGCAATCTTTTCCTTCCAAACGATAACGTGTTTCCCTCAAATCCGCAATGCTGCATCTGACCTGCTCCCCACGGTATTCAATGACCTGATTATAGGTTTCGAACTGTCATACTGCTTTTGAAACCAAGGTTTTTACCTTGTCTTATACAACCAAGTTATATACAA
Organism: Phoenix roebelenii; assembly: GCA_025769935.1. NCBI lineage: Eukaryota > Viridiplantae > Streptophyta > Magnoliopsida > Arecales > Arecaceae > Phoenix > Phoenix roebelenii. Next base: position 2,660,280 of record JAOXJJ010000725.1, on the reverse strand, counting down.
GCAATGCTCTAAATTTTTGTTAAGCTATACTAGCAAAATCTAGACAGCAGCAAGATCTAGCACACAAACAAATTAGTCACAGAGGGCTTAGAACAAAAGATACACTTACCATATTTTTTCTACATGAATCCATGCTTTTTCCTGATTACAATCATTTTTTCATAATTTTCACATAGTTTTATTTCACATATCAGCATGCCCACATAGATTATGTTGGCTTATTTATGTTTATATGCACACCTGTACACATATGCGCGCACGTACAAAGTGATACTTTCTAATGCTTCTAAGGCATAACCATCATAGAAATGCCCTGGTGCCAGAATGCATGTTGAAATGAACCATCAAAACTGAAAGCATGCTACTCATCATGTTTTAAATCAACCAAATGCCTAGCAATCAAGAAATGAAATATATGGGTCATTTCACAGTTCAACAATTTGTCAAACAATAAAAAATTTTCAGCAACAAGAGAAAGAACATATTCTGATGCATATATGGTATCTACATATATTATTTGTAAAGTTTGCATTTTATGAATTTCAGATTGTAACAGAAGATGTGGATTATCAATTTAGATGACATATCGTGCATGCTGGCACTAAACATAACCATACATGGTGAATACTGAATGCATCAAAGACCATGATGAATTAGCAGGTAAATTTTGACAGACAAAATAATAATCAAGTTCTCTTGAAGAAAAAACATGAGTGAAAATTTATAGTCTGAACAGTACCATTTCTCCTTCTTGAATGTTCCTACGTGCAAAAAGGCCCCATCCATGTATTCCAGATCTACCAAAACAAACTCTGCTATTCTCGGTCATCTAAAAGCATGAGTAGACAAAAGCCCTCATGAGGATATTGAAATTAATATGTGAAAACATGTGGAACATAGTGCAATAGACAATTACTTGCAAATATTTAAGACGCTCCCTGAACGTAGAAAATGATTCAGGATCCTTCTCATCCTGTTTTGCAAGAACATATACATTTCTCATGAATGCCCAATTGCTCAGCATTTGAGTTTTAAAAAGAAAAGCATGTGAAACTGTGGAGTATAAGAAGAACAAGAGAGTTACCCTAGGTGTATTATAGCATCTAATTTCATCCAGAGCATGATGAATAGGCCCCATCACTCTGTGGGCAATGGCCTCTTCTTGTTTTCTCTATACAGCAAACAAATGTAAGTAAGAACTGATTTTAATGCCTGATGTTAAATAGAAGAAATTTTTCTTCATGAAGCATAAATCATTACTAATTTAAAAAAGAATATGAGAACGAGGCTAAGACTAAAAGATACAATGACTAAAGATGATTATTATCCAGACACAGCACAGGAGCACATGAAGCATCAATTGTTATAACCAGCTGCTCATGACATTATATATCAAACCAATCTTTTACCATATCGTTACTATGATAATGCATGAATGGATGTTTTAAAGTAAAGCACAAGTAATAAAGATGTTAAGCTCCGTCCATATCAAAAACATACACCCATGCATGTATTAAAGAACAGTTACCATATCCTATTAGAAACAAAAACAAATTAAAGACTAAGTCTACAAACACAATAATTTTAAGAAATTCTCCTGCTATGACAATGATGCTACCCCATTAGAGAAGATGCATTATTTTCTCGTCAAACCAGCATTCTCAGGACAGAGGCCAAGATTCAGAGAGAATGTTAAGTTCCGCGCACCCACTAAGAGTGTTTGAAGGCTTTAGCCAGAGGGGAAAACTGGAAAAGCAATATTAAGCATAGCAGATTGCAAGGATAACACCAAATAGACCATGTTATAATATATGCCGCACAAGAAATAAAATTTTTATCAAAGATAAGTCCAATGTTCTATGCTTATCGTACCTTAGTTTCTATTCTTTTATAGATCAGACACCTTGCTGCAGATGAGATTTCAGAATATTGAGAAGGTAAGGTTGGAACTTTGGGGATGTCTTTCCTAATCAGCCTTGACCCTCTCTGCTTTTCGTTAGTCTGGAGCAACTTTTTGGAAGAGAATACCCCTACCGGGGTCTGTATGATTAAAACAGTATCTGGGTTTGGAGCCCTGTACAGAAAATAAAAACTCTGCAGTTGCATTACCTCAATCAAAAGATAATTGATGCAAATTCTTGACAAATTCTTAACAAGCAGGTTTGGAGTATAACACTGCAAAAAACAATAAAAGAAGATCCACCCCCCTCTTTTTAACCTTGATGACAACAACTGGTTGAACTGCATATAAGTATATAACATATACTGGACATTAACATCCATAGAGATGCTTTCTGACATGTCATTCAGCTATTTAAATGCAACATAATATGGATTTTCAACATTGAGAAACAGACCAGCGTTCAAGACACATTGGATAATTTGCTGGTGTGGCAGGTTTTGTTTCTAAATCTAAAGTCTAATGTTCACAGATTGTTTATCCAGCAATTTCCAAAAAAGAAACAGATGGTGATAGAGGAAGGTATCAAGAAATATAGAAACCATTCCATTACTAACTGCCACCAACAGAAGCTTACCGGTGATTCGCGCAATATGAGATCATTTTTGTTATCTGTTTCCCATTTCTTGCTAGGCAGTGCAACTGCAATCCATCAACAATGGATCAACATCTGACGATTTCTTGCATAAAAGATTAAGCTTTGTGCAGTGGGTTAATTCAATATCAAATGGAGAAGTAAAACAGAAACCAGTATTTTGGATTAGAAGAGGTGCAAATATGCCAAACATAACTACAATCATAAAGGTGTCTTCAATGTGCACAAGTCTTCGTAGGAGGATTCTAGTGAATCTATTTTGCACAATTGTACAGCTGAGAAATTAAACACACATGCCAGCAATACTGCCTCTCTCTACACACCTCAATGTTGCAAGACAATTCCGTCTGATAACATGCCAAGTTTTTGCACATTTACGCCACCACAGTACAGTTGCAGTAAGAAATCAAAGAAAATTAAACTGCTTATGATTGATATCCTTCTCTCAAATGAGTTGGTGGAGACAAGAAATAGTCTTCAGTAACATTTTGACAACAAAGTTTTGCAATATCAAACAATAGAAAACATATGACATATTACTTATTTATGACATTAGGCCAGATCTTCCTTTTGATATGATTATGAGGCTAATGAGAGTAGCCAATGGCAAAATCAACATTGATTTAGCTTAAGGGGAAAAAAAGAGTTGTTATAGCAGCATGCCTCATGCACATCCACCAAATAAATTATTACGTACAGGAAGGACCTCTGCTTCCTTAGTATGTATGGACCCTATCATTTGTAGAATTATGGGGAAACTTCAGATTATTATGATTGGTTAATATATTTGTGTCATTTTAAAAGGCAAAAAAAATCTGACTAAGGATTCATCAACAGCGAGCTCACATCAAAGTCACTATTAGAATTGATGGGAGTCTTTGAAATAATACTAGAAGCTCCTAATTAACAAATTCTATCAAACACTCAGCTTGAGGAGTCAAAATAATTGTTATTATTAGTGATCTACCTCCATGCGGTATCCTGCTCTTGATGCACACATGGCATGATAATAAGTGGAACATCTAAAGCATTGCGTGCAAGAACCATGCATTTGCATACATATGACACAAACCTGGAGACACATGGAAAAACAAGGTATCAGTTAAATCTCTAATTCGATACATATTATAAGATGTGGAATAGAGCATAACGGTTTCCACATTGGGAGAAGGCCTTGAAATAGTTTTCTCAGTAGTCAGCACAATATAATCCATAATCATATCTTAACCTTCACAAAATACTCGGATGGAATGTTCAATATGCCAACAGCAGGCTCCATTATTTCGTCACTTGCAAAAGAAACTTGAGGCTGAAACCAGGCACACGTGACATGGACCCATAATGCATCAATGTCCGTCGGCTTTAAAGCACCACCTGAGGTTTAAAATGATCAAATCACTAAGATCTGGATTAACTTTATAATATTTAATGAATAAAACCAATAATTTCACATCAAAAAAGAAAAAGAAGAAATAATGAGACTCAAGACCGTGTTTCAAGCTATATATATATATATAAGCTGAGGATAAAGTGGATTTTATTTGGAAATCTGGAAAACAGAAGAGCAATTCAATTGAACTGTCAGCTTTTGGATTGAGATCTCTAGGTAACTCGGTAACATGACTAGTAAAAATATTCATCAGAATGCACAAAAGAATGCAGAACCTCATAGATGACAAAACAAGCAAACAGTGCACCTCTGATAAAAGAGATCATACCTTTTACAGGACAAAGGCAGCATTCCCGCTTTTGCTCTGGAGTTTCGCAAGCTCGGCAAACCCAAGATGTGAAATCTTGTTTGCCTCTCACTCCATAGCATTCCTGGTGAACTGCTATTTGACATCTGGATATTTATGTGACTATTTGTTAATTATTCACAACTGATTCTTTTTTGCTTTCCATTTAGCATAGACACCAGGAAGCAAAAAATATTAAATCTGCATCAAATAAGGGATTGCAGAATAGGTTTAGGATCGACATGATTGTATGAAATACCTGTTACAGATAATAATTTTATTGTAATCCCAGTCCTCAACCCATCTGCAGATTGCGCACCGTTCTGTTGTCCATCTGACAGACACTGGGTCATATGCTTCTATCAAAAATGAAAACCATAAGCACTATCAGTTAATTCAAGGACTGGCATGTGGGCTGCAACTGCCAAATGGGGTAGCTCATCAAAGAAAAAATACTCAAATAGTATTAGAAAAATGGAATTACCGTGCAAGGAAGCAAGTATCTTTTGTTTCCTTACTTTTGGAGATGGGCGTTTAGCATGGTTTGCAGAAACCATAGTAGCCTGATAACGTTCTACCTGCAAGTTAGCAATATTGATAGTTAAACCACCCAGCAAGGATTTAACATTAATCTATGTAATCATTAATTGCAACAGAAGTCTACTAAATCTAGATATATCAAAATGGAATCTCACAAATATTGAATATAAATGCCTAAAATATGAGTGAATCAGAGTGATGCAGCAGCCAAAGTGCTAAACCCACAGACCACATCCAGTACAAGAGAAACAAACATACTAAGTGATGAAAAGCTTTGCATAAAAATTCTTATGTACAGCCACTAATCAAAGTTACGATTTTCAATAATCCATAGTCTTTATATATAAATAATAGTTTAAATAATCAACAGAAGAAATTCAGGAAAGTTCAACCTGAATATGCCACACAACAAGAAAAACACTTCAATAAATTTATCATTGCCTTAAGAAGAAAGTTTCTTAATCAAGTACAAACCCATTTTCCCAGTGGTGACATCGCACTCTTGACTTTAACACTAGACCTCCAGTTTTTAGTTTTAGAACCAGTATGTCGCTCCCATTCAGTAAGCATGAACTTTTTCTGCCCCTTGCAAGAGTCACATTGACATGAGATTCTGTCCACAATTACAAAATTTAATAAGCATAATCAGCAGACGTCTGAGAAATAATAAACAATTAGACTGCATAAAACATGAACTCAAAAAAAAAGGCAAAATAAGATAAGGAAGAGGATCAGGTTCACTAATGCATAGTTCAGGCAAATCAATACAGTGCTTTACAAAACTCTCCTTGTCTAGATCTTGTCTAAAAGAAAAAGACGAAGGGAAGAACATGGTTTTGTTAAGGTGACAGGCAAAAGGCTGAACAATCTATTCCCAACCACAAGCTTAAATACATGATAACTACTGTTAATATGAGGGTGCTAATTAAAACCAGCAATACTTTATTCGTGCCTCAGTTAAGTTAGTCAGTCCATCTTCACTATTTCATCCAGTCAAAAGCTAAATACTGTGTCAAAGGTCTTTTGGCTCATCCAGGTCCTCTAAGGCCCCCCGACCCTTGTTGAAATCATCTTGGCTACATCTTCCAACAAGAAAAACTAAATATGGCATTAAAGAAAACCCCTTCAAACTTTCTTACCGCTCCTACCATTGCTCTCATCAAGGTGTTCTGGCTTCTAAGGTCCCTGAATCCTCTTTCCAACTATGCTAAGTGAATTTGAACCTCTTTCTTACAGGGCCTTTTTAAATGTTGAGAACCACTTAAAGATCCTATCAAGATATGAAACACATCCAAAATTATCATTGCATTCATGGTAGCATTGAAAAAAAAAAAGATCCAATCAATAAAACAGCTTGTTATCAGTGTGGTCATAATTAAGGTATAAATTTTTGAAAAGCAAAGCTATTTGATGACCTAACTATGACATTATAAGTTTAGTAACTTATGATTACTTAGTCTTCTACACAAGGTCTGCTGTGCCGGTACTGGATCCCGTACTGGTTGCCCGACGGCACAGGTCGGCACGGCCTCACGCCATGTCGTGCCGGCCCAGTACCGGCACAATAGAAGCGGGGAGAGGGAGAACGAGAGAGAGGAAAAGAGAAAGAGAAAGCAGGGGAGGGAGAAAGAAGAAGAGGAAGGAAGAGAGAGGCCGGCCGGGGCTCTCTCTCTCTCTCTTTTCCTCTTTTTCCTTCTCCTTCCCCCCTCTAGCGATGGTGTCTCGATTTCAATGCCGGAACCGTCCCGATCCGCTGCCGATACGGCTCAAGATGCCCCGAACCGGACGGCTCGGGACAGTTCCGCAGACCTTGCTTCTACATGTCGGAATGGTAATTATTGTAAGTATAAAATAATTATGAATATAAAACAATTCATTTGGTAATTATTTTGGTTCAACCCATGTCTTTCCTCACAAAGAATAAAATTGGCTCATATTCTTTAATGATTTATTTGACTTGACAGAATATATGATGAATAGCAGATAAATTAAATGATATAAAGTACAAAGAATGACTACTTATATCAAGTTTTGCCTTTAGTCAAATTCACAAACTTCTAATACTTACACGTGTTGCTCTGGTAGGTAAGCCCCTTCCATCCCGAAACAACAAACAGTAATTTTATTGGATCTTGTGTCCGGCCAACTGTTATTATAACATGTGCTAGAAGGTTAAAGTAGAAATAACTAATGAAAATCCAGTTATCCTGATTATAGATGGAGAGTATAAAAAATAAACTGTATATCAAACAACTCAATAAGAGCATAGGCATACCTAGATTCTGAGTGCTTCTTCTCTGTTTCTGATGATTCAAAATTTAACTTTGCCTTGCAGTCAGGGCAAAAATAATGAGAGTCTTCCATATCCTTTGACATTAAAAACATTATCAGTCAACCTCATTTTTCATAGGCTTTGATAATATCAGGAAATCATGATTAATACAATGCTTTCAAAATTAAGCTAAATCATAAGGTTACAGCTCAGATGGACCCAAGCTGGACATTCACAACAATGAACCTGACTTGATTAAGCCCAAGTATTAGACATTCAGTCCCAACTATTTGACATTGAATATAAGCCTTACTTTAAATGAGAAGTTAGCAAAATTTTGTCAGTTTGTAGAAATCCTCTTACCCATTTCCCACCATCTTCATGATGGCAAATCTTCTTGCATATTCCACAATATTGTTTTGAACTTAAACGCTGTAAATACAGCAATGATGAAGCCACGAAGTGCATAACAAGTTCAAGAAGAAAGGTTATGACAACATCAGCTCTGGTGAATATTAGAAAAAAAGAAAGAAAAGTTATAACAGCCATAGAGATCTCTGCTTCAAACCTTAGCATAATATCTGCACACTAGTCGTTCAGATTTCTGCTTCATTTTCTTTGCACTTTTGACCGGAAGGATCAATCCACAACTCTCACAATGCATTCCTGATTTGTTTACAGCCTGAAAAATAAAATAACATAAACAAGAAATGAATTTAAAAAAAAAAATCATGAGAAACTTTCTTCCATATCCACATACACTCTGCATTAGCAAGGAAAACATATACCGCAACAGACAAAAATTGCTGATGCGCATAAAAATCTGGATGGATGGAATATGCTACAAGTAGCACCAGAAGGATCCACAAAAAAGAAATTTATAAAGATAACAGTGAAATATCTGGCACAAAAATCATATTTAACTGATGATTTTTTATTACAATCATAATTATAATCATAATCATCTAGCCTTTTTTCCAACTATTTGGGGCCGGCATTATGGATTTTGAGTTTCCTTATATTCGTATCTGGGGCCACCTCTAATGTTATTCCAAGTTTCTCTGTGTCCTTTCTCACAACCTCTGTTCATGCTAATTTAAATTTTCCTCCTACAATCTTCAACACAAACTAAAGTACCTATCCTTACAAGCAAGAAATGTTGTACTGGCCCGTACCGGCCGATTTAGCCCGTACCAAACCGGTACCGGCTCTAACCGGTCCAGTTCAGCGTTAAAAACCGGTACCGGCCCGTACCGGTTCTAAATATTTTTTTTTTGGCTTTTGGATGCATGAACCAGCCCGAACCAGTGGTACCGGTTCGATATCTGTCCATACCGGTACCGGTGCCGACCGATACGCATATCGATACCGGTTCGGCGATCCTTGCTTACAAGAGCCTCTTCCTGCAAGGTGAGGTACTTACAAACAATTTAAGCAAAAGCAATCAAGCCATTGTGACATTATCTGGTGCTCTCAAAAAGTTTGATGTAGCTAAGCTATTTCACATAGTGCATCAACAATCACCCAAAAATAGGATAAGCACATGACAGAATTACTACTTTGCATTGCTGAAATAATAAATCAATTTGCAAAAAGTTAATTTTGTAAGCTTTATAACTTGACAAAGATGTTTGCATGTACAATAGGTGGGTCATATGTTCATTGTGTCAGTTGCTAGAAATCCAATCAGGATATCTTAGCATCCTTTGACATCAATCCTCAAGCATCTTGTGTAAACGAACTCCAACAATTAAGGGTGTGCTTGTTTCTACATAAACGATATCAGTGTTTGAACTTGAGTTCTATCTATCTGTTTTTGAGGAAGCTGGTGCATAGAAAGTAAAAAATTTAAGCATTAAAATAATTATCCAGTGATTTTAATGATAATTAGTATTTAAATACTGTTTAAATGACAACTTGTAATGGGAAAGTGAGTGAGAGGCAAGGATTAAATTGCCGTTATATGAGGGAATAGTGCAATATGGCACATAAGTTTTATTTACTCATCGTTTGTTGACACGGGGCACTACGGCATGGTATGCACTGCAGTATGGTTGTTTTTCCAAACCTTAGTGGAAGGGCATTAAAGTAGCATTATATGCCCTAGTTAACCACATAGAACTTAACTTTGGAGACTGCAACCCTTCTCTCTCTTCTCTCGCTCGCTGAAGTGGGAAACCAAGTTCCTCACTTTGGGTTGAATAACAGAGAAAGAAATGCCTAGAAGTAACTGTTTCTGACCTCAGTGCAGTTCAGGCTGTTTACTTGCATGGAAACAAACACACCCCTCAACAGAAGGTGACATGACAAAATGTGCTAGCATACCCCTCTCCATCTGCTAGATCATGACGAAGTGTATAAGGTGACTCGACTCATCTAACAGTCACCATCAATCCCACAACCCCAGTTGTCATTTTGGCTCAATGATGAGGACAAGGAGAATCACTGATGGTGCTTTGGTAAAGTATGGTGAGGTGATGGAAAGAAAGTCTCCGATCAGAATGCATACAGAGTGAGGCATCATTCCTCAGCTTGTAGCAAAAAAGGCAAAATGGTTAAAAGAAATAAACATCATAAGACACTTCCTAATTTCAGTCAATGTACACTTAATATTGCAAATGATATTGGTGCCTAGAGTCCAACTTTTCAGAAGTTGTTGCATGGGCATTAACAAGGGTAAAGACAATGGATCCAATGGTAGTGCACCCCTCTATAAGAACATCCTTAAATTGAAAATATATGATTATGGAAGTCTATATCTTCTGCTCTACGTGAAACATAATAGTGTCGGGCACATGTAATGCACATAAAGAGTAGAAAACCTGTGCCATTTCAGCTTCCTTCTTTTGTCAGACTTGCAAGATGAAATTCCATAGAGAAAACGAAAAGGGTATTAAAAGGATAAGTAAAAGAAAAGGAGTCCCTCTTTGAATGCCACATCACCCCTTCCGTTTCCTTCACTAGGCAGGGATTTATAAGATGCATGCAAAATATACATCAAGAGAAGCGGGGCAACACAGGGGTGCAGGAGCTTTTTTTTATGGGCAGCAGCTATGCAAAGGCTTCACCATCTTGGCGTCGGCCATCACTTGGGCAAGAATTCCCATTATAATATATTATATGGAAGATTGAAAACTATATTATATGTTCTCAATTAAGACTATCGACCTTTCCATGTTATGAATTGAGTTGTGCAATGTGTCTATATGAGTCAAAGATGTTTAAGTTGTGGCAAATTTTGCAATCACCCATCAATGCATATGTAAACTGAATCCAGAAGTCTTTATAGAAATTATGTACAAACTGAAAGTATTTGTAATTTGATAGCAAATATCCTATCAAAGTATCCTTTTCTGTTGCAACCTGAGAAATATGGTAACAAATTCGAGCAAAGAATTCTTTAAAGGGTCCACAAGATTCAATGGAAGAGTATATTGAGAATGTGTTTGATCCTCATGCTGTAAACAACTTCTCTACTAGCAGATTATGATATTCTTGGAGGTCACAATGTGGCCACTGAAAACTTTCCACCCACAATATAATTATAGCAAAAATATCATAAATTTAATTTCAAATAAACTTGCCTGGATCTCTGATTGGCACTCCTGATCATGGTTCGAATCAGTGGCCTCTTGGATCCCTCTAGGATAGGACTGATGATATGCAGGCTGCTCAGCCGTATCATTGCAACCCGCTTGCACTCCTAAGAAACCATGCTCAGCTAAGAAGGCCTCCTCCATAGCCAACCGAAAATCGCTAGGCCTGCTCTTATGCAACTCTGTCTGTCCCTGAAACCTAGAGTGGAACTTCAAGGTTTTAGCGTAGCCACTTCAAATATTTCCATATCTTCCAACTCATGAAACTGACCTGTCTACGTAGTCTAAAAACGGAAAGATCATCCCCTCCTTCACCCATGCATACTCCTGTTCCTGAACAAATGCTCAAAATTAACTTATAATCATCACAGTAACAACAGCTATGATGATGATGAAACAGTATTAACAACGAGTCAAAAGCATAGAAGCACATAACGTTAGAAGGGGGGATTTTATTAAGAAAATGGATAAAAGTCGAATTTAATTTACCCTATGGTTTCCATTTCCGGAGTACCCAAAGAACATCACACAGATGGCCCCAGGAATGGAGGATTGCAGAACTGCCTCCGGAGCTTCCTGCATTGGATTAACCACGATCGCTGGCCAAGCAGGATACTTCTTCCCTAACTTAGCCCAAACGATATTACCCAGAACAAACTCCTCTGGCCGATAGAAATCCTTCCTCTGTTCTACATTCTCCTTCAGCATCCTTGTTTCCACCGTCATTGGATCAGAATCATAAACCAGTGGAAACTCCACATCAACCACCGGCGGCAACCACTTCTCAGCTCCCGCAAAACTCTCATGAAGAGACGTCAGAGTACTTCGAGAAGAAGAATTTTTCTTGAATTTTAAATTTCTGCACGCCCAATAGCGTTCTTCGTCGTCGAACAATGTGATTGAATTGGGGAAAACTGAGCTGAAGCTGGAATCTTTATGGATGAAACCTTGTTTCCTAGGTTCCATCAGGTCAGTCTTGATCTCAAAATCGGGGTCGAGCGCTTTCGCCTTGGGCTTCTCCTTCTTCCACGGGTCAATAAGGACGGAATCGTTAAACCTGGAAGGGAGCACCTGAACGCGCCCTCGGGATGTCCGGACGACCGGCGGTCGGGCCCGCGGTGGCAGCGCCACCTCGTGCAGCCGATCCCTCTCTTCCTTCCTTCTCTCTCTCGACTCCGACTCCACCTCGCCGGAGCAGTACGAGACCTCGGTGCACCAAGAAGGCGCCACGGCCGCGCTGCTCATCTCCTCTCGCACGTCCCCGCCCGGTCGCCGGAATCCGAAGGGGAATGCCGGGAATCCGAAGGCGGAGACGATCCCGAGCACCTCCAGCGGAAAGAACCCGCCCTCCCGCCGCCTCTTCCGCCGCCTCTCCCCGTCGTCCTCGCCGGAGGCGGCGCCCTCTGCATTGCACCGCTTCAGCTTCGGCATTTGCCCCCTCTGGCTCCGCTTTATGATCATTCCGCCGGCGACGAGGAGCCCTAAATTCCGTGGAGACGCCCCAGAATTCGGTAGAGACGCAGAAACCCCAGAATTCCTCGGAATCGTCGATGGACGAAGAAAGAAAGAACGGAAGGAACGAAGAAACCCTAATTTATAAACAGATTTGGAGGAATTGGGAGCGATGGTTGGATAGGCGGGCTCGGGGAAGGGTGAGATCGGGGGGGTTGGCCCTCTGCTATCAAAAAAAAAAAATAGATGCTATTTTCCCCACTTTTTTTTTTTTACGCGTCGGCTTCTCTTTATGTTTTCTGATGGGATGATGAGCGTTTTATTTTGATTTATAGAGGTAAATATATTGTGACTTGGGCTTCAATTTTTGCCTGATGAAAACTTAAAGAGGGAGAAGGAGAAAGAGCGGTGGCGGCGTTGTTTCTGTGGGGGTGGAAAGGATAACCTTTTTACGTTTCGGGCACGGTCCAGTCCAAGGCGTAGTAGCTTGTGATGGGCTCCAAGCTTGGGAACTGGAGAGGAGATAGGAGATGGCTTTGAGCAATGGTCGTAATCGTTGTCTTCATTGCTCAACCTTTCCTTGTGTGTCAATGGGCTCTGGTTAGCTAAGGAGGTGGTGATGGTGATGCCGGTGGTGATGGGCAGGGATGATATTCTCATCAAATATATTGTCGCCTTCCCGTTCGTTAACCATTTCCAGTTCTTAAAACATTGATCCGAGTGGCACTTGCTGGTTTTTTTTTATCTAGGTGTGTTTTTGGTGCAAGGATGATCTAGAGTATTGAGCTGTTGGGTGGAATTTAGATTCGAGTTGGATTGCTCCAAAGAAATGGGAGTGGAATTTTTAAATTCTGCCGTTTTTTTTTTTGTTAAGGTTTGTATTTTAATATATAAATATATACTATTTTGTTAAGCTAAAACAGTGCATTTTCACGTTAATTTACACTTTTTCTTGGTAGAGGTTCATTTCTCGATTGCGCGATTGATTACTTGGATTTGCCGAGGATCGTGTAACGGTTGCTTTGCATCCTCCTATTGTTTGATGAGGTATGGAATATTCATGGATTCGTCTTAGATAGTGGGAAAAGATGAACTCGTTACCTATCGGGGCGAGGGAGATGCTTCATTTGATTCGAGGGATTCGCATGCGGAAGGAAAGTTTAGGCTACAAGATCAGAGTTGCTCGAAAGAGTAATCGTGGATTTTTTTTGTTTCTTTCTTTCTTTCTTTCCTCCTGTAATTCTGACTGTCGTCTTCTTTGAAAATTTGCTGCTCGTTATGTAATTTTAATTTTTTATTGGTCTCCGGTACTTGTTAGACTTCGACGGGAGATGACACCACTTGTCTCGATTTTTCTTTATAAGCTAGTTCTACCAGTGGAAATTTCGTATGGAGGCTAATCTCTGCGCGGTTGCATGCGATTGGTTACTTCTTTCCTACAGCAGGGACATAGGACAAGCTAAGAATGAAGAATTAATGATAAGGAAATGGAGATATTTTTCTTCTTTTTTTTTTTTAACAAAGAGAAATGGAGAAGTCATAGATCAGTTTGGGTAAACTAGAAAGGTGGCTATGGCGGTCTTAAAGGCAAAACTTACAGTCCCACCTTGCGACGCCGGAGGCCGGAATCGGAATCTTCCGACGGCGGCGCCGGTAGGGGGTTCCACCATGGAAAGATCCGGGCGAGCAATAAGGAAGCCACAGCTGCCATGTTGACTTGATTCGAGCCAGCCCCATGAGCTCCCAAGCCGTCAGGTATCCTGCAGCCCAAGACATGCATCCTTCTCTGTGGAAATCGTGAGGTACTTCACTGATGAGCTTTAACTTTTAGTTGTGTCAGGATGTGGATGGATTGACTTGGAAACGGGGGGACGATGGAAGATCTTGGAGACTTGGAGTACTATATTGGAGAAACCTTAATTTGAAGCGGGTCCTCATTCTACTTTGAGAACCCATGGCATGCATCCATAAGGAATTATAAACAATTAGCTCACAAACACATACTCTCTCTCCCCATATCTTCCATGGGAAGTCCTGGGCACCAATCAAGAGATGGTGACGATGGGCACCCACCAAGAGAAGGTAGTTCTTGAGCAAGGTGAGAAACCGAGCATACTTGGACACGGCATGTCTCGGGAGAATTGTGAGGATACACGTAAGACTGATCCTTGTGTAAGATTTGGATGGTGATGCTAACTTAACTAAGAATTATCAGACTCGGAAGCTTACGTCCACCATGATCCTTTAACGTCCACCAATTGCATCTGTCACGGTAAAGCAAAGCAGAGATGGTGTTGGATTTCGGATAGCGAGAGGCGTAAGATTTGGATAGCGTCAATAAGCAACGTAGCAAATACGTGAAGCACCGGCCAAATAGTGAGGAGGGTGGCCTCGATAACGCTGCTGAGTTGGTAGGAGGAACAGCGCTCGGAGGAGCTTAGAGGTGTTGTGAGACAGAAAGTATATAGTGGCAGCAACCTCACCGAGAACAAAAAGGCGAAGAGGGGTTTATCACGTTATTTTCCGTCGTATCTGTGCGATGCTCAGACTGATATAGGAGTTGACGTCGATGTCGGAGATGCCCGTACGTCGTCGGAGATGCCTCACAGCCACCGTCCCATGCATGCATGCTCCTCGCCTGTATGCTCGTGATCTTGTCGACAACTCTCTCTCTCTCTCTCTCTCTCTCTCTCTCTCTCTCTCTCTCTCTGTGTGTGTGTGCGCGCGTTCGCCGGAGAAGTCCATGACGTCCATTAATGCCTCCGTTGCCGTCATTCCATGCCGATGGACTCGGCTTCTCTCCGTTTCTCGCTAACGTGTGGTTAAGCGAGAGCCTTTTGATTCAGAAACCAGCAATCTTGCGGCTGTGCACTACAGAATATTCAACTCTTATAAAAAAAAAAAAAACAACAATAATCAAGCTAAACTGCAAGAAAAGTTAAAGTTTAGAACCAATATGCATGCCCTCCTACCAGGTTATGGAATTAAGCTGTAAAACTAAAATAGAGGAGAAAATTTGGCAGATGCTAGGTATATGCAATAGAAGTAAAAATAAATATAAATGTTGGTTTGATATTTTTATTTTTTTGAATGGTGAGCGCTCGAATATAAATCTTCGCAAAGCATGTGCAGTTTTGAGCATTAACTCGCTAAAGCTTGTACAAGTATGCATGACAGTGGATGGTGTAAATATATATATATTTTTTTGATTTTTCATACAGTAATAAATAGAGATAATGTCCCGAATGCTACTAAACCAAGCCATGATATTTTTACTTCTTGGAATATTGGAGATATTTTAAAGCTAATCTTTCTGAAAGTTGTAATGTATATAGACTCGTAAAGTAATGTTTCATTGTTTGGTTAGCAACTAGAATCATGTTACCTAAATGGCTTTATGCTATAAACTAAGATAATCTGCATTCTTCTGTCTATATTGTTATAATATTTTGGTTTTCATATGATGTCTCATGTTTTTATTTAATTATATAAGTTGTATCTATAAGATAAATGTATAAAAGAGCAGGTTCTTTTAAAAAATTGATTACGTAAAATAAATAAACATATGAATCCTTTAAGTCTCTCAGGAATTTAAGTGTCGTCAATTTCTACAAATATAAAAAAATAAAAAATCTAGGTATAAAGTGAAAATAATGAAAAGATGCCAACATTATTTTTTATGTTGTTATGCTGTTATAACAGTCATTAATTTAGTAATTATTTTAATACTTAAGTAAAAATTTATTTTTGAGCCAATTATAATCGTTATTGTTGTCGGTAAGTGTTTCAGTCATCACTCTTTTCGTACATCGTCAAAAGAAAGTTCTCTTTTTCTCCTTCATTTGAGCAACTCCACGTGCATGTCACGCTCGGACACTGGCCAGGAAGTTTCTCGGATCCGACGCTACCGAAACCAGAGAACGTGCGCCGGCGTCGCCTATCAGAACGAGAAAAAACGCTCCGTCCAATGTCAACGGGAACGAGCGATATTTTCCGTCCGTGACGACCGACGCCTTGGTTATCCATTGGTTCCGGACAGGTGACCGTAACAGAATCAGAGCCGATCTCGATCAGACGGACAGTGCACTCGGTTGATACACCGGAAGATGGTGGAGTTGGTGTACCGAATTAAAAGCGGCGGAGATTGCCTGGCATCTAACCTAACGGACCAACCACGGGATGCCTCTTTTCTTGGTGGCTTGGGGCGGCTGGTCGCGGCAGTTGCAAGGGTTAGGTGTGGCAGGTACGCTTCCGGTCAAACCACTAGATCCCTAGGGCTTGGAAACCGGCTGGCCCTAATCAAATTATTAAAACATCCTTAGCACAGGGTTTTCGATAGTTTTCTTTTTTATAAATATCCCCCTACATACCAAATTTTACATAAATATCCTTCCAAAGAGGAGGAGAAGAAGTAGAAGAAGAAGAAGATGAGGAGGAGGAGGAGGAGGAGGAAGAATAAGAAGAGGAAGAAGACAAGGAATAAGAAGAAGAAGAAGATGAAGGAGAAGAAGAAGAAGAGGTAGGAGTAGGGAAGTAGAAGAAGATGGAGAAGTATAAGAAGAAGGAGAAGAAGAAGATGGTGAAGAAGAAGGAGGAGAAGAAGAAGAAGAAAGAAAAGAAAACGAAGGAGGAGAAGATATTTATATGTATATCTTCGTAAAATATTTGTTTTACTATTCTATTTTTTATTTTTATCTTTATTTTTGTATATATACCCACGTCATCTAACATCATTATAAAATTAACAGTTTTAAATTAAAATAACCAAAATATGCTTAATGGATAGATATGCAAAAAAATATTTATAAGCCAAACGTGATGGAGGACAAAAAAGTAATTTCAAATTTTATTTTATTTTTAATTAAAATAAATATAATTTTTATTAACGATGTTAGAAAAACTGTTATATTAGGGGCATTTGTGCAAAAACAGTATTTTATAAGAGTATAGAAATAAATATAAATTTGAAGAGAGTACTCAAACAAATTTAAATTTTAGAAAGATATTCATGTAAAAAATCCTTTTCGATAAGATTCGCAGGATAGCTATATATTAAGTATGCTATTTCGATGCAAAATCTGTTCAGCATATCAAATGTTATTATTTATATCTATTCGGTACTGATAAAATATAATATATTACATATCATCTGATTCGATGTGATATTATCGTACTTTGCTATAGATGATGATAATCGAGTGTTTTACATACCTAATGCATGATCTCCGTATCATCCACATTAGATTTACTTCTTTATTTGTACTTTTCACAAATTAAAAGTTATTCAGAATAGGAATGATTGATGATTAAATGTTCGCAAATCTTATATTGAATAAGATCGACAGAGATCTGAGAGTTTGTTTATAGTACTAATATTCAGTATATCTTCTGTAATTGTTAGCCATTAAGAACAAGGTAAGGAGAAAACAATGGGGCCATTCCTCGGCACGACCTCCAATAAACTGGAACTTGGGGCAGAGTTGCCAACCTCAGCATTCCTACTTCTTTGCAGGTCCTGCTGTGGAGTGGAGCTAAGGGATCGATAGAGTTGAGATTCCCCAGTGTTCATATTTTAGTAGTCGTGGAAGACATGAAGAGTGGAGTCTGATGCTAATTTATATCAACTGAGTTGATTTATTTCTATTTGATAAAATCTAAAAGTTTTTTTTGACCTTACAAAATCTTGGTAAGGTACCTAAAATGTTATGCCCAATGGTTGCCCATCAAATATACCCAAGAAAAAAGCTGAAAATGGATAGAATATTAGTTTAATTCATATCGATATTTGTTTTTGTCCGGTGAATAGAATACAAAAATGGTGATTAATTGAGTGCTAATTTTTTCACCCATATATATTTTCAGGGAACTTCAATATGAAATGAATACCAATAGATAGAACTATTAATACAAATATAAATCAATTCGTGCTGTAGCTAAGCATTTTCATTTTATAATTTTTTAATTAATTCTAAGTACGTAAACATCCCCATTTTTTCTATTACTGTTCAAAAATAAACAAAAATCTAACATAGAAAAATAATAAAACTAAAATTGCATCCACTTGATCATCTGACATTTTTTGTGGATCCTAATAATTATATTAAGTTTTGGATTAAAAAACTCATTCTCAAGGTTGCAATCAACCAAATAAAAAATGTCACTATATCAAAATATTAAATAAAAAATAAACTGATATTTTCCTTTATTTTTCATTAGAGTTTATGAAATTTATATAAAACTAAACAGAAATATAGATAGAATTGAATATTCTAATACAGATTGGACATTGGTATACATATATGTTTTTCTTTTTTTGTAGGCTGCGTATGGGTTTTTGTTTGTTTGATAATAATATATATGCTTTTCTTTGATAGGCATAATCATGATTACATATATCAGTTTGTATCCATGTTGGGATAGATTTGAATATGGAAATGAATATGGATGCATAAGATAAGATCCATTTTCACTCAATGAATTTACTTATCTCTGCTCTCTTATGTGGAACCTAAATCTTTCATCCATGGCAAAGGTGTGCATAAATCGTGCATCAAAACTATAAAATGCGTGCCCAAGAAAACAATTCCTATTTACCACAAATAAAATTATGATTATTAATATCTTCATGTAACACTTGTTTGATTTGATTGACTAAGCATCAACACCATGGACTGTACAATCTTTGCATCAAGTGGCACAGGAAAACCTTTTTGCATGGCTGTTTAGTGTCATGCAATACCCTAATTTTACGCAGGCATGTAGATACTTCATAATCTTTTGGAATTTTTGTTTTTTTTTTTGTGGATTTTAAACATTTGGCAGGGTAATGTGTTGCTCGATTGGTTCCAAGCTATTCATCCATGTCTTAGGTTCAAAAAAAATCTTTTGTTCTCTCATAATATTAAATTTATCCATGTCTAATTGCACCAATTTATCCATCCCGTTTCAAAATATCCTCAGTCCATATTTTGGGCCCATCATTTGTAACCAAGGCCCAAAGTGGGCAGTCAGCCCAGTTCCATAGCAGAAAAAAAAAAGAAGAAAGAAAAAGGGAAAAAAGCCAAGAAGACACATTGACTGTAAATTAAACAACAAATGGGGCCATTTAGAAAAGTTACCTAGCCGGAAATTGAGAAACCGACACGTGTCGCCTGCCTGTGTCTCAGCCTCTGGGACGCCCATAGTTTTCTAAGTAATATTCCTTCTCAGCCCTTTTCCGTGACCATAAATTTGGTTCTCCTTCCGCGTTTCTCCTTCCTCTCCTTCTCCGATCTCCGCTTCTCTTCCTCGCTGCACCACCAGGTTCCCCACCTCCAGGAAAATGGCGTTCGATAAGATCAAGGTCGCCAACCCCGTTGTGGAAATGGACGGTGAGCAACCCTTCTGTTCCACCTCCATCTCCCATCTCAGCCGTTCCCTATATTTAACTCCTTCACTTTTTTTTTTTTTTCGCTTTAGTTATTGCTTTTGTTTCCTCGTTCTTTCTTAGATCCGATTCACGTTTAGACTTCCTTATGCACGGTTTCCAGCATCAATTGTTGGTGTTTGTTTGACTTTATTGTTATTATTTATGAATGATAGATAATAGTTTGTTTAGTTTATTTTCTTATGATCGTTTATCTATTCATTTATGTTAGATGTCTGATTCTATGATTTTTAAACGATCTCGGTGCTTCTTTATAGTGATTTTTGCTGAATCTAATCAGACGCGATCTCTGTTTTTTTTTTACTTTTTAGCTGTCTGTCTCGATACGTATTGATTGAAAGCTTTTCGCGCTGTTGGGAATGAGTTTTCAGTGGACATCTTAAAAATTTGGGGAGGTTGATCTGATGTTGAGGGATCCCAAATGGTTGTTTTTTTTTTGTGATTAGTTGATTTCCGAAGTTAGATTTATATGGTTATGGTTGTCACAACTAATGTTCAGTTGCGTTTCCATTGACTATATGGGGTTTAGGGTTTAGGATGCTGGATCGGTAATAGATTTTAGTCCGGGAAATGGATCTGGAGTATATATTAGGAAGCAACAATGAGATTTTAGGGAAGCAAGCGACAGCATAGGTAAATTAAGTTGGGAATTTTGTTTGGCATGCTGTTATGCTTTTCAACATTTGTTGCTTTGATATCGAGGTTAAATTCATAATGTAACTTTGATAGAAGAGATGAATAGATTTTGGGAAGATGATCTGCAATGTGTTCACCGCCATGTTCGTGAGACTTTGATCATAATTCTAAAAGTAGTTTGGACCATGGTTTTAAATCCCGGTGGGATGGGGTGTCTCAGCAATCCGGTCCCATTCTTATGAGAAAATGGGAACTTGGATGTGGTAGGTCTCTGAAACCCATCTATATGGGGAAAGAAGAAGAAAGGTGAAAAAAAAAAGAAAGGAAAGAAAGAAGAAGAAAAGGAAAAAAAAGAAATGAAGGGAGGGGAACAAAAGGAAAGAAAGGAAGGAAGCAAGAAGGGTAAGAAAGAAGAATAATAAAAAAGGTAAGAAACAAGAAAGGGAGAACAAAAAGAAAGAAACGAACAAAATATGATGTATGATCTGGCAACTAAACTAACTGCAAATATGCTATGAACATCAATCACATGCCTTCTAAGAAAGAAACATTTATCGCCCTTCACTCCGAAAAGAAGCTTCTGCTGATCAGCAAAAAAAGAAAGGCCTAGAAGATACTATGAATGATGCATTTGTTAGCTGTCCAGTTATTGATGTGCTTGTGTTATCCATGTATTAAGTGAAGTCTGACATCACTGTTTATTATTTCTGTGGTACAGGGGATGAAATGACTCGAGTCTTTTGGAAATCAATCAAAGAGAAGGTGATTGAGGAAATTTTCAATTGTTTAAATCCATTTGGTATTCTGTACCTTTTTTCTATTTGTTTTTCCTTGAATATTATGCTGTAATTTTTTTTTTGTTATAACAATTTTTAAATATTAATTTTTACTGAAACTGATCCTTTGATGGATCTTGCAGCTAATTTTTCCATTCTTGGACTTGGATATAAAGTACTTCGACTTAGGCCTACCTAATCGTGATGCAACTGATGATAAAGTTACAGTAGAAAGCGCAGAAGCTACTCTCAAGTAAGCATACTCCTTTCAAGTTAGGAGACGTCATTTGCAGTTCTTTCATCTACCACTGAAATAATTTTTCTCTTCTCCGCTTTTTGAACCAGTGCATATTGTCATAAGATTGAAATGCCTTCCTCCATCCATGGATGCCATCTCTTTTTTATTTTCTGTCTTATTGATGGTAGTGGTTGTGGCTTTGATTTGTTCCAGCTTTTTGCTTAAAATTGGAAACTTCGGCTTGCTTGAAATTCAATTTCATTGCTTTCCTCACGAACTACAATAATATTATGGATGTTTTAGAGTTTTTCCCCTCATTTCATGTCCCCTGATTTAAATAGAGTTGCTGAGGATGGTTTCCTGATAATGCTTGCAGCAATATATATTCCCATGACTATATCTATCTTTCCATAGTTTTTATGTCTTCACATTGAACTCAAATTTGTGTTATTCGATTGCAGATATAATGTAGCAATCAAATGCGCAACAATTACTCCTGGTAAAATTCACCTCCGTAACATCTTGCTACATGCAGAAGCAATGACATAATTATGCATGTTATTATTGATGATTACATCTAAATTTGTTTGTTGGCAAAAATTTTTAAAACCATGACAGATGAAGCTCGGGTCAAGGAGTTTAACCTAAAATCCATGTGGAAGAGCCCAAATGGGACAATCAGGAACATCCTAAATGGTTAGTAAATATTCCACAATTGCATCTTAAATGTCAACAGTGACTGGGGTAACTCATTTTTGTCTTAACACTTGTTTTGGTTGCAGGTACGGTGTTTAGAGAGCCGATTATCTGTAAAAACATTCCACGACTGATTCCAGGTATTGTAAAAATGATGTCCCGTCTTGGGCTTGTGTAACTATGCCATATATGTCCGCCTAACCCTCTTTTATTGTTCTCAGGATGGACAAAGCCCATATGCATCGGAAGGCATGCATTTGGTGATCAGTACCGAGCAACTGATGCGGTTATCAAAGGGCCTGGCAAGCTCAAATTAGTATTTGGTACGAACAATCATGGTTCATGAATTTATAGTGTTATTTTCATGACACTTTGAGTTTTCTTCTTTTACTTCCCTCTATTAGTTTCGGTAACCCTTTTACCCTATTTGTTCTCTTCCAGAGGGAAAAGAA
>JAOXJJ010000725.1:2603785-2615784 GCA_025769935.1 Phoenix roebelenii | reverse complement strand
GAGAGAGGAGAGAGAGACACAGAGAGAAGAGGTGATGTGGGGACAGGGAAAACCAGTAGGTGCACAAAGCCGATGCTGGGAGTTTACCTCCCCACCAACTTCACCAGCAGATGCATGTAATTTGTCCTTTGGATGGTGGAACTTGCATCGAGATCCAAATTTACATTTTTGAGTCTTCATATAGTACTAGACATCATAAGAACAATAATTCAGATTATACACAAAAAACTGAGGTTTCATGGAATGAGCAATGCAAACAAAAGGATATGAACAAATCAAACTCCCTACAGAGCAGTCCGGTTCTCCTGGCCTCTCAGGAAGAGATTCACTTGTAGGGACGAATGGGATCTGCAAGAACCAGGAAATCATTTACTAAAAACAATATGGAAGATCAAACTGTTTATTATTTAGTATTGGGGAAAAAAAGCAGCAATTATGCTCATATCCCAGATTCTTGAAATATTTGCCAACTTGGCCTGGCTTATCAAGGTCCAACAAAATGTGGTCATCTTCAACCATAACAGGTAAACAATGTGATCTGGACATGAAACAGGTTTCTAATGCTGGATGTCCGGAGGATTCTGACTTATGTAACTTTTAATGAATCTGATAGCCCAATAAAAATAATAGCATGCATCACATGGATATAAAAGAGCTCAATAATCCTAGAAATATCATTACTTAAACCTTTCCATATTCAAAGAAACTTCTATTTATGGAGTTCAGATGTCTATTCGATTTCCAAATCTGACAAGATTCTACAATGTCACCTAGAATGAAAGAGCTGGTTAACAGTTGGTTCAAGCAATGAATACTTAAACATGTTAGGGCACTTTGCCCTTTTAGAATTTTGGCAGTGAGTGAGATCAAAAGAGGAATTATTCGAAGGAATGACATAAATTGAAAACTTTGTCCAGGTCAGCCCCCACAAACCCACCCCACCCACTCTTGATCTTGGGCCAACATTGAACAAGCCAAAGGACTAAGTAGAAAGAAAGTTAAGCATCTGATAAAGCTTTCAAAAAGTTCCACAACACCAAAAAAATTAAGCTATACAATTAGATACAAGAAAAGGATGACACTCTAAACTGACAAAAACGTTTTTCCAGTAGCCTCTAAAATTAAAAATCTGAGAAACAAAATGTAAAAATAGTATGGAATTTGAATGGATGCAAAACCAGGTTCCTATCAAATTAGAATAATAAACTTTGTGAATAACAACTGATATAGACATAGAGGTTTGCTAGCATAAACAGTGCTACATACGTTAAACTATCATATACTAAAAAAGAGGGAGTTGAACCTTAAGATCTGTCAATTTTTTTCCAACTTTCATTAGTGTTTCTAACCAGATCTTATCAAGAACAAAAATTACTATACTGGTAGGTTTTAGTAAATATTAAAATAAACTGCCCTAGTCCTCAACAGCATTTTTTTTCTTTTACACCTGTCTCTCTTTCTCTCTCTGTATATACTCAACATATACTTTCCTAACACATCTTCTCACGGCCTTGAAAGGCCATATTCCGGCAGCAATATTTCATGAAATGAGTCAAAACAGGTCAATTCAAGATCATTGGTTTACTACCGCTTTCACAATGACAACTAAGCAAGAAATATATTTCATTCATACAATCTGATAAGAGCTTATAATTTGTATGTACATCCATTGGTGCTCAATTTTTTCAACTTCTGTAGACCCATGCTAGTGATGCATAGTATCCTGTATCAGTGACACAATGAGACATATAACTCAGAACTACAACTTTCAATTATTCCATTAACAAAATTTGAGAGTAACTGGCCAGTTGAACCCCTAAAAAAAATCTTATCAACCATATGACCAACTTAGAACATATGGTCAGATATCATTTAGTTTCTTGGTTTCCATAATTTCAAAAGAAGCCTCTAATACGCGAGCATAAGAGACTTTGTAGCCCCATAGAAAATACATGCCTCCGGTGCACTCCCAATATCTAAAAAGCCTCAGAGTCAAAAATGGTTGCACCATTGATGCAATAAGGGTTCAGTATATTTCCATCCACCAGAATCTTATTATGTTATGCAAAACAGTCAGCAAAACCAAACATATGTGGATATAAGTGGATTTGAATTTTCAAAAGAAATATCAGGTAGCTTTGCTGAGGGGTGAACGACCTCAGCATGTTAAGCTATCCATACTCTTCCAGTGTTATCCACTTGCCAGTGCATAGACATTAATCAGTGACAAATTAAATCCCATATCTTAGTGTCACCACAAGTTTAAATCATGACACCTGAACGGTTTCCTGTCTATAGTCATACCAGCAGTCATAATCTGAGCTGCCAAATAGATGGAAGGTCATACGGTGTTCTTTGCATGTTTCATTCAACATAAAAATAGCATTCAAGTGAAAGACACATGTTAGTCCACAAGCCTTGAATTTAGCAATAGTTGCTTTCATGGAAAAGGATAATGTTTGCAAAGAAAGAAGGCATAATAAAACAAAAGACTATGAATAATATGAGTCCTGAGAAACAAATGTCTAAAATCTTATTGCGCTGCTTAGAAAAAAATAATACATGCCAGAATACAAGAATTTGGTTTATCTTTACCACATCTTTCGAAGATAACTTTTGTCATTCCACCTTATCTACTTGCTCACTAGAAAAGGACAGAACATTTTTTGACAATTTTGATCTTAGACTTGCTCACTGCAAAGTGAGCCACTTTATAAAGGTTCACCTCTTTAAACCAAAAAAATTTCAGAAATAAGCCTGCAATGAATATCAGTGAGTTTCATATCTTTTGTTAGCCACTCATTGTACATTTGATCATGTCCAACCTGCTTAAAATAAGTAGGGGCCCAGATCTAATTTGATAGATATATAAGGCAGCAACTAATTACTAGTACAACTGTTCCTCAAATGTACAGAAGATTTTTGGAAATTTCTATACTATCATACAATATAATAAACTATTGGTAATATATTTAATGGACAAGTTGAGAATAATAAAAGTAAAAATCGCCCAATTCTGACTCACCAAAACACATTTCAGATACCAACTCACAACTTGACTTGCATACATCAGTGCATGTAACCACCTTTCAAGCACAAAAAAGAAATGCAAAACAAGAAACACATCCACTTTAGGTTTTAAAATACCTCCAAAGAGAATATTAAGTTAATTCACAATTATATAGATAATTCCTCTAAATTCATGGCTGCGGCTGGACCTTATATATAGAGCCCCTAACACAAACATAAAACCATCTAAACTACTCAGCAGCCAAGATACATCTACGATAACCCAAGTACTGTCATTACCCAGAAACTACAAAAATACATATGGTAATAAGGCCCAAGCTCAGAGCTAACTTGTGGTTAGATTTTAACACAGTTTTTCAGAAAACAAAAACAATATTCAAACTTCCTGCCCTGGTGTATGCATCAATGATTCTGGAAAAGAATACTCCTGTTTGCGCAAGAATTATTATTGAAGAAAAAGTGATACGCATCTCTAACAATCATTTTCATAAAACCTTAGATTAAAGATATAAAAATTTGTAGTAGGTCGCAATCCACATGCAGCAAGAGTATTTCTGAAAAGGTCAATGAAATAGTACTTTGTAGGAAACAGAAAGCCAACAGATGTTCATAGCTCATTGGCATAAATAAATGGACCCATGATAAATTTTATTACAATGGATACAGATGAAAGTGCAAATGGGCAATGCTACAAGACCACCTATGTTCTACTCAAGCAAATTTTGCCGTCAGTTATTATGACGCTGAGAAAAAAACTAACCTACAAGATACGTTTTAGCATGAAAGTAAATGGTTTTCACTTTTGAATCAATGTAGTGTATAATAAGTAGGAAAATGTTAGCTTTCTAGGATTCATAACGCAGAATACTATACAAAAGCAATATGAGTTATTTAAGAGATATATATTCATGATAAGCAATATTCTTTTGTATGTTGGCAATTTAAATACTGTAATCATAACATAGTATATATTATAAAATAAAGATCAAATAAACTCTTGATTGCTAGTATGGTATAAAATATTGCAAAATTGCATCGGCCCCTTCATGTTAAAAAAAGACTAAATATGGTTCACGACATTATTACATACTAACAAATCAACTCACTGCTACCCACTATATAGAAATAACATTAATAGATGGTCACCTCTTTCCAGTCTGGGATTCCACCCTCAGGAACCCAAATAGGATGGTCGAACTTGCAGGAGTTTCCAAATATACAGGTTCTTGTCAACATATAGTGAGCACAGTCCTTCTCTCCTGGTCGCTGTGGATATATAGGAAGATTGCTTGCAGTTTCAGGTCTAGAATGTTTGACCAAAGAATTTGAAGAAAATAAAGCATCACTTTGCCCAATAGTGTTATGGCTTCTCAGAATACTCTGATTGTAGAAAGCTATATGTAGATAATAGAAAAAAAATTATAAGAAAACTGTGATATACATAGATAATATTATAAAATCATATATTTAAAATAAATAGTATGATATCAAAGAAGATCTGACTACAGTCATAAAGTATAAAACTGGTCCTATATAAATATAATTCAAGTAGCAAGAATACAGCCCATCTAAAAGTCATCGAACACACTATTTCAATAGTTTTACAGTATGGCAATACTAATAGAAACTAGGTAATCAAACTGTAACTGTACATAATAAAGTAAAATAACAAAACCAAAATAACCGCATTAAGAATGTAATATCTGAATTTCAAAAATAATAAATTACATAAATAAAATATGTGAAGCAGATTAAATCTAACTAAGAAGACTTTGTAGTCAAACTTGCTCATAAGTTGGCCAAAATATCCGACACTTGTTCAAAACCAATTAATATTTTTTTTATTGAATCTCTAAATAGAGAAACTTCATCTTCTTTGTACTTAAGATCCAAAGGTGGATGAAATGGAAGTCCACTTAACCATGTATAAGATGAGATAATGCTCCTTAGAGTGTGTTTGGTGTTGATTCTTTTTTATAAAAACGAGACAGAGAAACCAGAAGCTTAGTTTTCTGTTTTCTCCTAACAATTTATTCTTGTAAAAGCACTTTCCAAAAAAATGTTTTTTTTAAAAAAAGTGCCTTTCCTGATTAAAAGTAGCTAAAGTACTTTTTTTAAGCAATACCAAGCAAGCTCTTAAAGCAATAAACTAAAAAGAATGCCTGTGCAAAGAAAAGCATGCAGACAGGCATGGCAGGAAGTGGGGAAGGCAATAAACTCATCCTATCATGTCGGCCATAAATATATAATGCATGTACAAATATATACTATTGACACAAATCTTCTTCTTCTTTTTCCATTACCAAATGTAAGTAACAGCAAAAACATAGTTTTTGCAAAAATTCCAAATCAATTAGTGAATTAGTTGATTAAGAGCAGATTTCTCCAAAGCCATGATGGTACCACATTGAACAATCCATATATTATTTGATGATTTGAGATTAACTCAGGGAATAATTCAGCTAATGAAGCAATGAATAGTTTGAATTTTTAATAGTTTGGAAAATACTGCTATCAAAATCAAATATTTGGAGAATACTCTTCTTGCAATCAGGAGAATTCAATAATCACTATTTTGACTCCAATCACCAACTTGGTGCCCTGTAAACTTCTGTTAAGAACCAGCATTTTGACTACAGCTGGCACCACGTTTCCTAGAACAGAATTTTTTCCTAAAAAATATTTCCTTCAGCATTTCTATAATAGTTCTCAGTTTCTGCTTATTCTTATCATATTTGCCAGAATCAATTTGTGGCACACTTTTAAATTTTTTGTTTTTAATAAAGTAACTTTTCACAATGTGGAAATTGCTCTGACAGATATGAGCAGGACAGCAATGGAAAATTTGTTGAAGCTGCTTGAAAACATTTACATGAAACAAAAATTAAGACCGGCGAGAAGAATTTTGTGGTTTCAGCTCGAGAAAAGAAAATGTGAGTGAGAATCAACATACTTAAAAAAACGGAGCATCTTAATATGAAACGCCAAATGAAAAAGATAGTTAGAAATAATAGGTAAAAATCCTAAAAGGTACTTGAAAATAGCACCAATAGTTCCTAGAAACAAATCTCATGAATCTTTTACCATCAATATGAAATAAATACAACCTTATTGTTAGTTGTGATATCAAAGTACGTAATTGAAGCCGCTTTTCCCTCTCGTCTAATTGAGTCTAGATTCTCAAGAAATCTATACTTCCAGATACTGTCCCAGCTTACTTCGATTCAGTTCTAGCTGAAAGACCTTGAGCCATCGAGTTTTAGCTCAAACCAACAAGGCTATCAAATAATGTAACACCAAAATAACCCCCAAATTTTATCGCAACCGTGATCCATATTCTACGATCTACACAAAGGCTCAAAAAATTCATAGAAAATGATACAAAAATTATCCAACAAAACCAAGGCAAGGGCTTAAACTCTAACCTTCCACAGACCGCTTCGCACCACCAACCACCATCGGATCCAAGGCAGAACTCGCAAACAACGCCGGAGATACCGCGTCCCTCCCGATGCCTCCGCCGATCTTGCCCGCCGCCAATAAGCTCCCGGCGGCGCCGTACCCGGCTATGCCGCTGCCGGGGAGCCTCAAGGATCCATCTCCCGACTTTGCATACAGCGAGGACAGCCCATCCGAGTACATGTCCGTGTCCGCGGCGGCGAACGGGTCGACGCTGGAGAGCCTGGAGGAGCCGCCATCGGAGAGGTAGCGATTGGTGGCGCGAAGCGAGTAGGAGGAGGAGGCCCCCCCGCCGACTCCGTAGCTCGAGCTATAGTTATAGATCTCTTTGGACATTGGCGGGTAGGGGAGAACGACAGCTAGGGTTTTTAGAGAGAGGAGGAGAAGGAGAGGAAAAGGTGATGGGAGAGAGATTTGAGCTCTATTTTATTAGGGTTCGGAAATAGACGGAAGGAGCAGCGCAGATTGCCGTTCCCGGGCGGGATGATACAAGATAGATGGGCTTTAAAATAAGATTGAAGAAGTCCGGATGATCGTCTGTGGGTAATAGAACGCGCTATTCTCTGCGTGCAAAATATGATTGATATACATGGTGGGGCCACGCGATGTACCGGACTAGTCCAGCCATTTATTCGCTCCCGTCGCTGAACCCTGTTGTGCCCGGCTCACGTTGCGCCTAAGTCGTTCGTTGTGCGATCACGTGCATCGCAGGTGAACGTCACATGGAGCGGGGAAACGTGATGTTTGAATTAAGATCGGCATATAAACAACGACATTGATCAGCTTATCATTAATTTGACTTGAAAGTGGAAAACCCTTATATACATTTTCAACATAAGCCTTTTCCCTAAAAAAAAAGGGAAATTAATTACTCGTAAAAAGGGGGAAATTAATGGCCTTGAAATTAGATTTTAAGGGATTTGAGCGGTCCCATTTTCTAATGGAATCGAAATCGAAATGCCCTATATTACTTGTAAGAATATTATTAAATTAATATTCTATTAAAGTGTACCACATATCCTATAATACCCGGGTTATTACTAGTCCAATTGTATTTATGAGTAGAACCTATTAAAAAGAGTCTTTTGATTTTTTTGCTGGTAGAAAACTTATTAAAAGAGTCTTTTGGTTTTCTTGATGGTGGGAGACCTATAAAAGAAATAAGAGACTTTAGAGTTCAAACCTATAACATAATTTGTGCCTCTAACCATCGTGAGACACTCTTGAAGAATATTGTTAGGGTGATTCTACTCTCTAAAAGCAAGAACGGATTTTAACAATGGATACAGGTACATCTTATAGTTTTATATTCTACATTATGACTGTGATTAACATGATAATCCAAGATCTTTTTGATGTATTTTCATATTTGAAATTATAACATTTGGTATCAGAATCAGGTTGGCGGATTATTATATTTTTCCATTAATATTAAGAACTCATGGATGGGGATCCAGGACTTTTTTTTTTTTTTACTTGCTAAAGTAGAGCCATGATGTTGCACTTGTATTTGACAGATGAATCAATTCGTTCATTAAAGTTCTGATGTTGTTACATGAATGAATACAAAGCCATTCACTGTATTCATGCAAGCTGCTGTGTTGATGCTGGTAAATTGCTTTATATTTATTCCCTGATCAACCACTACAAGAACTGCCATCATATAAGGTTTGGATACAGTTTGGCTTGGTCTGAATTGTCTTTGGGCTTATAAAAGCTTGGGCTCTTGTTTTGGTTTGACAAAACCTTTTAGGCCTTAATGTTTCAGCCTTAGGTTTGACCAAGGTTTAGGCTGGCCTTGCACCCATAAACAATAGGCAGGGGTTGACCCGAACCCACCTAAAATAATTATTATATTATTCTTTTAAATATTATTTTATTTTCAAAAAAGAGAGCATATATTATGAAAATTGTTCTTATTACCTCGAGATTACCTTGTGCCCATTATGTATTAAATTCTTAATTGTTAATTGAATTTTATTATGGTTAGGCATGTATTTGTATGTAGTAATCTTAGTTTATTATATATAAAATTCCTATTTGTACTAAAATCAAGTGAGAATTTGTTAGCCCAAAGGTACAAAATCTTACCTGATTTTAGATGGAAAATATTTGACATCATAATTATGAATGGATAATATTGGAGGGAACATTTGTATGTTAGGATCCTCCCAAAGGTTGGATCTTAATGATACGTTTAGTTCTTTCACTAATTTTAATATTGGAAGGAACAATTTGTATGTGAAAATTTTCAACCCAAAGGAGGAATTTTGATGATACTACTGGTTCATCCACAGAATTTAAATGCCGAAGGGAATACTTGTATGTTAGGATCCTCCCAAAGGTTGGATTTTAATGATACACTAGTTCATTCATTATGATTTAAATTCTAATTATTGTATTTATGAGTGTCTAATTCAAAGCACCAATGTGATTAAATTGAAATTCTTTGCAGTAAGTGTACCGCTCTCTTTACATTCACAAGCATCATCTGTTCCTATACTAAATGGGAGTAACTTTTCAGAATGGGTGGAGAGAGTCAGATTCACCCTAGGAGTTTTTGATCTAGATTTATTTCTTTTGACCCCAAAACCAGCTGCTCTTACTGAAAACAGTAGCAAAAATGAGAACGACCATTTCAAAGCTGGGAAGAAATCAAATAAGTTGAGCCTTATATTTTTGAGAATGACCACAGTTGGAAACATCAAACACTCACTCCCTAGTACAAAGGATGCCAAAACTTTTTTGACAAGTATTGAGGAGAGATTACGCTCAGCAGATAAGTCTTTAGCGGGGACCTTAATGGCTAGACTTACCACCATGAAATATAAAGGGGCTAAGGGAATGCAAGAGCATATCCTTGAGATGACAAATATAGCTGCCAAACTTGAAACTCTAGGAATGAAAGTAGAGGAGTCCTTTACTGTTCAATTCATCCTGAACTCATTGCCACCTCAGTATGGTCCATTCCAGATGCACTACAATTGTATCAAGGATAAATGGAATGTGAATGAGTTGGCTAGTATGGTGGTTCAGGAGGATATAAGACTAAATCAACAAGGAACCTTTTCTGCTAATTTTGTGACTTAAGAAGCTGGAAAAAAAAAGCACCATTATGGGAAAAAAAAGAAACAAGCACCACCAAAGGGAAAGGGACCTGCTAAAGGCAATCAGGCTCAAGGAAAGGATGCAAATTGTCACTTCTGAAGAAAGCCTAGGCACATGAAAGCTGAGTGTCCAAAATGTAAGGCTTGGTTCAAAAAGAAGGGTAAGTTTTATGCTTATGTATGTTTCGAATCAAATCTTGTAAACGTTCCTGCTAATACTTGGTGGTTAGATTTAGGTACTAATGTTCATATTTCCTTAACAATGTAGGGATTTCTTTCAAGCCGTACACTAAGTCTAAATGAACATTTCATCTTCATGAGAAATGAGAATAAGGTCGAAGTTTTAGCCATTGAAACCTTTTGTTTAATTTTGAGTACCAGTCATTGTGTAGACCTTCATGATATTGTTTTTGTGCTTTCTGTAAGGCGTAATTTGATTTTCTTGTCAAGATTTGACATTGATTGCTATTCTTTTTCCTTTCAGAATGGTTGTTTTAGTTTATTTAAGAATGTTATTGCTATTGGTTCTAGTTTCCTTTCTAATGGCCTTTATCAGCTTTGCCTTGATAATATCTTTTTTAAAAATGTTTACACCCAACACCATGAAGTTTGCATTGGAATGAAAAGGAACATGATTAATGAAAAGTCTTATGACTTGTGGCATAAAAGATTGGAGCATATCTCCAAAGAAAGGTTGCAGAGATTAGTAAATGAAGAGATTCTTCTGGTTTTAGATTTTACTGATCTCGATATGTGTGTGGATTGCATTATAAAAAGCAAACCAAATATACAAAGAAACGTACCATAAGGAGTAAGGAGTTTCTTGAAATAATTCATACAGATATATAGACCTTTCTCCATAGAATGTTTTGGTGGAGAAAAGTACGTTATCACCTTCATAGATGATTTTTCATGGTATGGATTTATCTATTTGCTACATGAGAAATCTCAAGCCGCTACGATCCTTGAGATATTTCTCACTAAGGTTGAAAGGTCGCTAGATAGAAAGGTGAAAATCATCAGATCAGATCGAGGTGGTAGGTACTATAGTAGATATGACGAATCGGGTCATAACTCTAGCCCATTCGCCAAACTTCTTAAACAACGTGGCATTGTCGCACAATACACTATGCCTGATATGCCTCAGCAGAATGGTGTTGTTGAGAGGCGTAATCGGACATTACTGGATATGGTTAGGAGTATGATAAGCAATTCTACCTTACCCAAGTCATTGTGGAGTGAAGTGATGGTGTGTGTGCAGAGGGCTAAGCATGAATTTCAGAAAATTTTATGCGGAAAGAACGGGTTAAATATTTTAACCCAAAACATGCTTGATATTTTAGGTATTTTGACTCTGGAACCAGTCGAAGACAATCTTCATCTGCACATCACATGTGGCGTGGGCTCAGTCCCAATACATAGGGTGACACCCGCTCGTGCCTATCAAAGCACTCATCACATGAGCCCCTAGATGGAGAGCCACACTTCGTCACAGATCATGCGTGAGTAGGGGAACTTATAAGAGGACATTTCTGCATAAAGGACAAAACCAAGGCTTTATTAGTAAATGAATCAATTAATTTAAAGACATGGATTTTAGTCTAAAGATCCTCCCACTATTTTATACGAATCAGGAGCCTCTACCTCTAATACGAAGAATTACTCTTAATTCTTTAGTGGGCACTAGAATCCAATAGGCTACACCTGGGCCCGGCTTTGGTCGGTATCAACCCAAATACACCTAAAGGTAGGTTCAAAATAGATTATTTTAACTAAACAACTTCTAGTGATCATTTTGCCCCAGGAGTCACTTCAGCAGGCGTATATCGATACTACTGAAAGTTTCGGTTAGGTCCAACCATTAACATGTAGCAATCAATGCAAACTATCTAATAGATGGTTTGTGGAGTGATTGAGTATTTTCTAATTGATTTTGATGAGTTCAAAGCATTTGAGTATGCCTTATGTTGTTATAATGAATTCAATCTAGTATTTCAGGTAAATCTTTATGAATTTTTGTCTAAGTGATTTGAGATTTAGTTCAGTGTATTTTGGTTAAGTATTAAACTCTATTTGAGTCAAAGTTTGCATCACGAGTCGACTCCTGAACCTTGCGAGTCGACTCCTGCACACTTGGAGTTTCTGGCACAAGCTCGAGTCAACTCCGGGACTCTCCGA
Source organism: Phoenix roebelenii (assembly GCA_025769935.1). Lineage (NCBI taxonomy): Eukaryota > Viridiplantae > Streptophyta > Magnoliopsida > Arecales > Arecaceae > Phoenix > Phoenix roebelenii. Next base: position 2,604,010 of record JAOXJJ010000725.1, on the reverse strand, counting down.
ATCGACTTCGACTGAGAACAGACAGAACGATGAATTTTAGATCCTGTTAGCGAGTCGACTCCAAAAGGTTGCATGTTGCCCAAGGTGACAACCCAAGAGAGGGGGGTGAATTGGGTCTTTTAAAACATTTCAACTACTTCTAAACTTCTCAATTAATTAAGCTAAGTTGAATAGATTCACAGTGGAATTTAAACTTAGCAACAGTTTGATTCAAGCTAATCCTAA
>JAOXJJ010000725.1:2569701-2595178 GCA_025769935.1 Phoenix roebelenii | reverse complement strand
GGCCCCAAGAGGGGGATCGACTTGGAGAAACGAGTAGACTTTAATTTCCTGAGCCTCTGAAGAAAAAAATAGTGACAGAGTTGCTGTCAGCAACATGTACCTAAATGTGTACATAGATACTTCTCCATGTAGGCTGCCATCTTGTGCTAAGCATGTGAACAGCAAAGGAACATCTTGTTTTTTTCTCGATCTGTAAGTGATTGCTATTTAATTTTATCATGGTGTTAATGCTAAAAATAAACTGATATATTGCATTCCATAGTTATATCTTGTTTAGGAGGCTTAAACATACCTCATATACTGCATTCAGGAATCTTAAAATGGTGATTTAGTAAAGGATCCATCCATGAATTATCATCCATGTATTACCAATAAATAATGATGCTTCAGTGGTACCTCCCTTAAATTGATAAGAAAATTAGGAGTTCTGTTTATCAAATAAAACATCTACATAATTACAGTTTCTTGTGACAATCCTTCTTATCAGTTGTTGATACCCTCTGATGCTTGAAAGCCAGATCAAATTGATGGTAATTAACAAAAAATATAAAGAATTAAATCATTTGGAAGGGAAGACAAATGTTCATCATTTTAACAAACTTTATAGAAAATCTATAGGGTATATATGTGCAAGACTTTATGCATACACATACAAGATTTTAACACGTGCTTTCCACATGACATGAAAATTGATGGACAGCTCTGGTCCTGCCGAAAGAGATTCTTTTTGTTTTTCTTTTTATTTTCAAGGAGAGGAATTCTGGAAGATCGTATGCTACAGCAGCAAAGATTACAGGGATTTGAGGAAGCTCCTGTTTTCTAAAATCTTACCATTATAAATTTCCTCGAACATCAGTGTTAAATATTGTTGAGAATTGATTTCGATCTCGCATGGTCTCATCTCGCAAAGTTTCACCTGAGAGCACATGAAACAACTCTTGGCAATGGCGAAATCATGCCCAAAGCTCGCACCATATATGGCAAGAGATATACACCGGGCTAAACCGCCAAGACTGGATCGAGTTCAAACCAGAGACTTATTGTTTTATATGATCGGGTTGGGTTCTAATCCAACACTGAAACCAATTTGTTCTATGAATTCACAAGAACAATCTGCATCCACAAGAACAAAATGCTAAAGAAATACCACCTCATACCAGAAGATAGATGCATATAAGGTCCACCTGCACCACACATAACAATTGCTCCCAAGATTGAACCCCAGAAAGCTCTGCATGAGAAAGTTATTGCTATTCTCCATACACTTCGTAGCAGTTTCCGTGCTGTTCATTTTGACACTGAAATTGCACAACTTTGTAGGTATAATAAAACAAACACGATAAAGGGCAGCCATAATAATTCAACTTGCAAGAGTTCCATTTACAAAGCAACCAGAGGCACACTCTCACCACCACCCTTCGTATTGCATTCATTCATCCCTAACTGAAAAGCTAAAAGCCAACTGTAGAAATCTCACTAAAAGAGTAAGTCACGAGTTGTTACATTCCCAGTTCAAGATTAAGCGTGATCAAGGCTCCAGCTGAGCGATGCCCACGAAACATGAAATACTACTGCTTGGTATCATCCTCCAGCATATAAATAAAAAAGAAGCCACTCAATTCGACGCCGCAGCAAGAAGTCCCTAGCAGGAAATAGAACCGGCTGCTGCTAAAAGTTATTCTCAATGTACATGTAGTCGTAGCAAAGTCCCCATCAACAATATCCAGCACTTTTAAATCTATAAAGAAATGAAACATAAATACACCCTTAAAACCCAGTTGTTTGCAAGGAAAAGGTTGCTCCTTTTAAAACCATGGAACAAGCTTGATTCTTGCAGCAGTCTATCGAGAGTAAATCTTTCTCCTCGCTTGACCGTGGAGGCCAATCCAATCCGGAAGAACCAAAATTGACAAGAAGAAAAGCACGAGAGGGGAAAACACGAAAGCCACAGTCAACTGGCCAATGCGTTAGACATGCACACCGTTACCATTTGCATAGTAGTTTCCATTTACCAGGCTCTTAACAGGCTTGTATGCATGTCCATTTTGATGCCCATTTGGATAGACCTTTGGTGAGAAAACACCATTACTTGAAATCTTTGCAGGGATGTGCTTGTTAGGTTGACTTGGATTTTGCAGCAAAGCATCCAATTGCCCACATGCGGATGCTATCAGTCCTGTAGAACATTCCATGCCAGGTTTTTATGAAACAAGAGTTCAATAATAAGAACTTTAGCATTCATACATATTCAGAACTTTAAACTGAAAAAAGGACTGATACTCATTTACAGCCACTAAAACAAGTACATAAGCAATAATGAAATGCATGAAACAAATATAGTATCAGTTGATGAAAGAGATGTATAATGGACCTCTGAAACAACACTTAAAAGTGCGTACCACAAAAAAAAAAGCACTCCGAAGTGAGCAATGCACATGAAAAATATAACTGCAACAGGTAGCCATGTCTTCACAAATCAAAACCAGGGGAAAAAAATACACTCTTAAGTCTGCACTCATAGGAAGAACTTATAAATAGTATCATTTTCCTAAAGAAACTCATAAATAGTATCATTAACAGGTCCAATAGATCAGTAGGAAAAGGGAATGATGAGATGCCGGGATTAGGGGGAAAGATTTTCTTTAACCAGGTATATGACACACAGCCTCAACTCATGAGTGTTAAGGACACACAGGTGGAAAACACAGCACCCAATATTAGCTGAACTATACGATGATCCGTACTAGTCAGGTACCAAGTCGGTATGGTACCATACGATGCTGCACTAATAATAATAGCAATGTAGCTGTCAGATGACAGTTCGTCCAAAACTTCTTATCATGGAATGTGCCAGCATGAGAGTCTAAGGTAGTGAAGGAGAGAGGAAGAGGGGAGTGGGTGGAGGACAAGGACGATGAACAGATCCCACAAGGGAGGTGTCCTCCGTGAACGATGGAGGAGGAGAGAGGGGAGGAGGAAGCAACGGCATTAGAGTTTCAGCAAGGCGTGTCACCATAAGCAGCAGCGAGGGGAGAAAGGAGAAAGTAGGCGGCGGAAGTGAGAAAGAGGGGGACTAGAGGTTTCAAGGGGTAGGGTCTAAGAGGTTCTAAAACCCTCAGGAGGGATCAGTTCAGCTTAGGAGAACCGAGTTGGTGTCGCCCGAAACCAAGCAGAACCAGTCGGTCCAGCATGGTTTGGCCCAGTTCACCCCATGGCCTGTTTTGGAAGTCCAAATCATCCTGGTTCCTGGTCAGTTCGATACATTAAGCCTTGAACCAAGCGATTCAGACGGTTTGGTGAATCTTGTCTGCACCTAAGCCTCATAGTAAATCATTAACTGTTTTAAGGCATTCATAAATTGATGAATGCCACTCCACAATTTTACAACATATCGTCTTTGACATGATCAAAATGGAGAGAGTATCAGGACTCCCAACATGCTCTGAATAAGAGTCCAGTGGTTCAATAATTTTAGATATTATTGCCTACAAAAGCTAAAGCAAGACATTGTACTAGAATATGCAACAGCTTTAGTAAATGCACGGCAGCAAACCAGCCAGGACAGAACTAGAAATGCAGCGATGAAAACAACAAGAATCCAACAAAACATCTTCAATAATCAACAGCTCAACCAGAGAAGTTTTTAGCTGTACATCTATCAACATCAAGCATATAATTACAAGTACACAATTTCATAGAAGGCACAGATTAGACAGAAGACAAGACATAGCAAATAGAACGAAAAATGTGGTGGAGCAGATTAAGGATCAAATACATTTATATAAACACAAACATGGACCAGGCCTTAACCTGAAAAGAAAAAACATAAGGCCAAGAACAGGTAGACCTTCTAAATGTAAGTTAAAGAATGTATTAGAGAGGGAGAGTCGGATAAGAGATCTTCAGGATCTTGTGGGTGGCACTGTCTGAGAGCAAGATGAGCAAATAGCATCACAGAAAGTTGATAACATTTGAAATAAAGCATTACCTAAGAAAAGTGCTGAGGGTTTTCCAGGTCTCGACTTGAACTCTGGATGAAATTGGACACCAACAAAGTATGGATGGGCAGGCAGCTCAATAATCTGAATGAACCAATACAGCATCAAAGATAACAATCAGAACTTTGGGAGAATAAAGAAAACACAAAAAGGGGAAAAGTTTTCAGGTGCGTACCTCCATACGTTTTCCAGTTTCATCTTTACCAACAAATGCAAGGCCAGCACTTTCAAATTTTGCAACCATATCAGGATTGACCTGTGACTAAATTAATGATTATGATTGTTCAAGAAATAAATAATATCATAAAGACTAGCTCTGGAGCATTGGCAGCTCTACAGAATTTAATAATCTCAGAAAAACATTGCCCTATTGTTATACAAAGAAACATAATTGAACAAACCTCATATCTGTGTCGATGCCGTTCATCTACATAGCTAACATTGCCATACCTAACAAAAAAATGGTGCAACTCAAGAATCATATGCTCCAATTGAAATGATAGAACTTCAAAATCACACATCACATGACAATTAAAGTTCAGGGGATATGTTGGTCCTCACAACTTTGCAGCCTTGCAGTCAGTAACCTCGAAATATGTTCTTCTTGATCCAAGACGCATCGTCGCTCCCATGTAAGTTTTGGAGCCCTGCAAATGTAATTTTCAGGATATGTAGGGCAAGCATATTAAGAAAGACTTGAGTGCAGCAGAAATATCTAGAAACAACTTCATGGAGGATGGTGACAAAATCAATTACCTCCGGCATAAAAACAACGCATGGAGTTCTTGTATCAGGTTCAAACTCTGTGCTGTTTGCATCTTGCAAATTCATAACAGAACGGGCAAATTCAATCACCGCAATTTGCATGCCCAGACAAATGCCAAGGTATGGAACATTTTTCTCACGGGCATATTTAGCAGCAAGAATTTTCCCTCGAACACCTCTGTCTCCAAAACCTCCTGGAACTAGTATGCCATCTGCACCCTGAGCTGAAAAACTATTCAGATGACTACAAGAGAAACAACATAACTTAATATAAAAATTGGATGCACTTGAGAAATTCTAATAATTTGTGTTCTTGCAAATGTAAGATAAGTGCCACAAAAGCAGTCCTCACCTTCAATAGATTCCAAGCAGCTTTATAAGCATCAGGTGCCTATACAAGGAAAACATCAATTAATCCTTGATACAAAACAGCAACAAGAGAAGGGGCACATAAGGCTAAAGTAGTAGACTGACCTCTTTTGCAGTAGTGTCTTCAAGATCAGCAGATGGAACCCAGTCCACCACAAGTTTCTTATGGCATGCAACAGAAGCATGCAAAAGAGCCTGCAAACAGGTTCAGAAGAGAGTAAACAATAATTATCACAAAAATTATGAGAAGCACAACATCCGGGAACATCAGGTACATCAATAGATGCACCTGTTCATCCATAAGAGTAAGCATAAACTGATGGGTACTCATGCAATAAAGGGAAGACCTCAAATGCTATATTCTTACTTTTTGTGTTTAGTTCACATTGCATTTTATTATGTGAACATACGGAAACCACATATATAGACATTTAAAATAGATACACTATAAGTAACAATAATCTCATGCTTCAATACATAGTAGAACCAGTAACCTCTATTTCTGTTTCACTCCTCTCCTTTCCTCAAAACTGCAGGTGTAATCAAGACTTTAGATCAAAAGAAAATGAAAAAAAATACTATTGATAGGCTATTTTCTTAGGCACACAGGGTGTCTTTAAGGTAAATACACAACCTATTCCTGGATTTCAAGCCTTCCACAATTTCCAAGATGAACAGTGTGGTTGAAACACAAATTTACCAAAGAAACACAAAAGTGCATACCAAATGGTATGGCCAATTATTTCTGATCATGTCCTTCCACCAAGCCATCTAAACAAAAGATGTATTTAATAACCACAAAAGTTTGCTCTTTTCTGAAGCAAGACTCTTTTACCACCTTGTTGTCCATTCAAGGGAGCGATCCTTAACAAGTTGTAGTCCTACTTTTACAGCATGATATGCTCACTTAGCAATATATGGCGGTAAACTAACTCAAAAGGATTCAAGAAGATGCAACACATAGAAATTTAGTGGTAGTCAAAGTTGCCCAAAAAGAAATTCAGGTGATGGTTTAGATGCAAGGAAGAAGACAGAAAGAGGGAAATCCAGATCTGTCAACAGTCCTGGCTGCTGACCATAATGGTTGCATTAGTAAATTTAAACAACAATATCAATTCCCACCTATATAGACTTTGAGTGCCAATATCAACTAGGCATTATTTGGTTCGAAAGTGAGCTGCCTAATAAGCTGTTTAATTAGTTAAAAATCCCAGAAAAAATGCTAATATACTAAAAGGCATAACAATAACCAGCAAGCACCTCCAAAAGTTTAACCAAGCTGACAGACAAAATACTCTACTTAAAAGCACTCAACACAGCAAAATGTTAAAATAACGACACACGATCTATAACATGTATAGTGTAATGCAAGGCATTGCTGTTAACTAACCACTACTTCAAAAGCTTAAGCTATTAAGGAAAGGGTCGGCAATGTATCCAGCCTTAACACACCCTTCATGAGCAGCCCGGACCATGCACGTGAAAGCATGGAGTCAAGAATGACTCAAGATAAGAACGAGTCAATAACTCCACAACTGGGAACGAGTCAAGGGAGGAAAAGACTCAAGATAAGAACGAGTCAAGAACTCCACATTTGGGAACGAGTCAAGGGAGGAAAAGACTCAAGAAAGAAACATACAAAAGACCTTTAGCTTTAATACCATGTTAACTAACCAATAGACCTCAAAAGCCTAATCTATTAGGGAAGGGGTCATCAACACATATCAGGCCTTAACTATTGAAACTCATAATACATAATAAAGGAAAAGATTGTCTCCAAGCATTTAAAGTACAGCATGTATGTGTAAATACCAGCTCACATCAGCTAAGTTAAATCTCACTTTAGCCAGATAGAAGTGCAAACTAGAAAGTGTGAGAACAAGAAAAGAGCATTCTCGCTGCATTCATATCTTTTAATAGTTGGAATAAATACAGGGGTACATAATTAGCAGAAACAATGTTTGATTAAGTTCTAGTCAATCAAATATATAAACAGGGAAAGCACAGGGACTGATGAATGACATGGTATAATCACCTTCCATACAGAGAGATAAGAATCAGAAAGACCAGTGTACTTTCCAACCATGGCAATCCTAACCTGAAAAGTTAGCAATGGGAAAAAGAGTATCAATCACCAGCCAAATTGAACACCACCAGCCCAAGCATGCGCACAGGAGAGAGAGAGAGAGAGGAGGAGGAGGAACTCACAGGATCATGCAATGAATCGCAGAGCTTAGCTCTATTTGTCCATTCATCCAAGTCTGGCTCTCGTGCAACTCTGCATACATCAATGATAGCACAACAAGACAACAAAGCGATTATAAGTGCCTTCTACAGATTAGATATCACCAACAAAAGAACCAAAATGCTGAACTTTAACAGAAATGACATAAAATGGGTCAAGTGCATTGGACAAACCCTTGAAGGTTCAGTACTTTTAAAATTGCATCATGTGCCTTCTGGTCCTAGGGAAAATTGCATTTTAAATAAGATATTGAACAAACTAAGAATAGTTATATGATTCAGGAAAGCAAACAATTCACTGTTTTGAAAACCAATTATACTCTACCCTTAATAGTAAAGGAATGTGCCATATATTTGTAACATCATTAAGAGTAATGATATTTGATGCCTGCAAAAATGTTGTTGATTGATCAGCACGAGGGTTACTCCTAACACTCCTAAATTGCAAAAAGAATACACCAATTATTAAGCTAATTACGATACCGGAACATGGCAAAACTGTGAGAGTTTTTCTTTTACATTTTCATTCAGCACCTGTCAAAACCATTCAAATAGACTAGTCATAAAGTGCCACAAATGAACAAAAATGAAGAAAAAGGAATGGTTAGGGGGGAAAAGGATTGGAGTGGAGACCTTAGTACTGCGACAAGCCAGGATATTCGGTGTCAACCCAAGTCCTCTTAGACCACGAACACTATGTTGAGTTGGCTTAGTTTTCTGCAAGGATATAAAAGAATATTATTATCCAAACTGAAAATATCACAATAAAACGGAAGAAAATTTGGGTATTGACTGATTATACAAGCTAATTTTTACTGGGAATGTACATTGAGTATTAAAATTTCTACCAAGTGTGCAAATTATTTTAACATGACTTGCCTGTTCACCAACTACACTCAAAACAGGCACAAGACTGACATGAATCAGACAGAAGTTACCAGGACCTGAAACGAGAACCAAAGAAGAAATATCATTATGAAAGAGTATGAGTATGAAAAAGTATGAGAAAGGAAGTTCGGAAATAACCATCTTTAAACAGGTGCCTGCACAGTCTACTCACCTACACGATAAGAAAATTGACCCAGTGCTTCGATAAATGGCATTGATTCAATATCCCCTGCATCAAGAATTCCATTGTTGTTATGCCGTGAAAAGATCGTGGCTCCTGCATCGCATACTTACACCACTATGGGAAGTATCATGCAAATTGTAATTCTTCAAAAAGCAATTTCCAAAAGCACCAGCATATTGTTTTATATTTCCCTATTATAATAAGCAGCAATTTAGAAGTTCTTTTCACCTATAGTTCCACCCAATTCTATAACACAAACATCAGCAGGTCCTTCTTTGCCATCCACAGGTATTACAGCCACACGTTCTATCCACTCTTGTATGGCATCTGTTATGTGTGGCACAACCTTAAAAAGAAAATGATGAAACAGCATCAGAACCCTTACGAAATATAGATAAACATGGGCCATGCAACTGACAAAATGATTAAGAAAAAAGATGCAAGCAATACACACACACCTGCACTGTTTTCCCTAGATAGTCACCCCTCCGCTCCTTGTCAATGACAGACTATCACCAAACACATCACAAAGAAAAAAAAAGGAAAGGTGAGAAGATTCAAAAGAAAAAGAAAAAGAGAAAACAGGGCCACAGCGGTCATACAATAGATTAAAAAGGTTGACCTCATTTTTTTTTCCTGATTACATTGTCCATCAAACTTCAAAATAGGCTTTAAAATGCAATACATCTACAACCAGAAAGCCCAATTAATTGAATACCTGGTAGATCTTCCCAGTGGTGATATTGTTATCACGAGTCAATTTGATATCTAGGAACCGTTCGTAATTTCCAAGATCCAAGTCCACCTTCAATATAAAGTAATTAAAAAAAGAGTACACAAGGCCCAACAATTTCAATGTAGCATAGCTGAAACCTTATAATAACAAGAAAGAATGTAGAATCTTCCCAGACATGGTGAAAGAATGAAGCAAGAGTTAAAAGTTTACTTGGATGGCTTAAAGGCGACTGAAAATGTTTAAACTACAAACCATTAGGGGGGGAGGAGGGGGAGAGGGAGAGATTCAAGGTATTCAAACCAGAGTTTTGAGATGATGATGATGATGAAATTCCAAAGTTTTATTCTGAGCAATTTTAAAAAAAATCATGGTTAAAAGGTAAAAATTGTATGCCTAGTCGAACCCTGATTGCTTCAACAACTTCCCACTTAGTAGACATCTTCAGACAAACACTCGTATGAGGGTGAGAACAAGGAAGGGATGTATAGGTGTTACACCTTCAGAAATCTAAAACAGTAAGCAGGAACATAGCAGGGATCAGAAGCATTCTTTACCTCGCCACCATCATCTAAAACAAACACTTCTCCATGCTCGAACGGGGACATCGTTCCAGCATCAGTGTTCAGATATGGATCTGCATGTGTATGTAAGCATAAGCCATCCTCGTCAAAACAAAATAAAGCATGTGACAGCATTCATCAACCCACTGTGGCTTGGACATTGACATAAAGGATGGAAAAGGCACAATGATCTCAGCATGTAAACCTCTCAATTTGACACATCAATGTAGATATGTTTTCATATTATAAAGAATATAAGACTTAATCAACAGAACAACAGTCGGAAAAGAGTATTGCATGATTCTTCTAATAATCTAGAGAAGAGAACTGCTATGACTGAACAAATTGAGTGGCAGTGCATAAGATGTATCAAAGCCATACGTTCGTTCCCAATTCATGTCAGGAGAGGCAAAAAGACCCAAAAAAAAGAAGCAAGCACCGAGACGAAAGATGATTCAAAGCACCACAACAGCAGATTCCCCTTTGTAGATAAAAGAATAAAAGGAAAAGACCACGTAACTTTACCCCCTTTCTTCTGTTCTTTGGTTGAGATAAAACTAATTTAAAAGAAAAGTACCTAGATATCAATCTTTTGGACAAAGTTTAAATTAAAGTAATTAAATAAAAGAAACAGCAACGATTTCTGCAAGGACAAGGGGAAACAATGTTAGAAGCCAAAACCTAGGTGAGTTTTAAAAAAAAATTAAATCAAGAAGATGCCATATTTTACCTGGGCTTGTAAATTGTCTATTTCCACAGTACCACTCTCACCATATATACATGAACATATAAAAAAACCCCAGAAAGATATAAAACTGACTACTAACCGAAAGGGTATTAATCCAAGTCTGTGGCAATAAAAACCAAAATCTGTAATGCCCAGAAACTATTATCTATGCCGTCTTCCTCATCTTCAAAATAGCAATTGCAAGTTTTATGCTTATTAAACTAAGGTAATTAGTTTGGCAAAAACAACTGATTTCTCTTCTTAAAGCCATCTTGCTGCAAGAAGACCTCATTACAAAGGATCTTCTCTCTAAAGAAAGAAGAGTTAAGAATATTCGAAATAGGAATGACAACCAAGAGGAAGGGAATAGAAATGATATCTATACCCCAAAAAAGACCTCATTCCCTATAGAAACAAAAGAAAATTACTATTTCAAACAGAGATTACAAAGAGGTAGGTGAGATAAAAACTAATATTGATGGAGGTGAAACATCGATGCCACTAAAAAGGACCGCATTAGAAATAAAGGTTTCAAAAGAAAAGAAAAGGTCATTTAAAGCAAAAACATCAACGAGAAAGGTATGGCAAAAACCAAATCTTGATGGATGTGAATCCTCTATACCAGCAAAAATGAACTGATTAGAAGGAAAAACTCATTCTTTTCTTGAACAAGAAGCAAAAGGGTCATTTAGAACATCTTTCAAAGAGAAAAGCAAAACAAAAGCCAATCTTGATGAAGGTGAAGACTCTATACCCCCAACCGAATCTCATTGGAAAGAAAGAGTCCACCTTTTTTCCAGAAAAGAACCGAAAAAACATCAAAAGACAAGGATTTTAAGAGAAAGACAAGGCAAATACCGATCTTGATGGACGTAACACGGAGGCCGCACGCCTTGAGGACGACTCCTATGCTGCTAGCCGTCACCCCTTTCCCCAGCCCGCTCACCACTCCCCCCGTCACCAACACGTACTTCATCTCCTCTCCCTTCTTTTCTCTCTCTCTCTCGCCTTCTCTCTACCGCAAAACAACGAACAAGGAGAAGATTGTAAACAAAAGCGAAGAAGAGAAGCGATAAGAATCTCGGCAGCGAGAGGGCCCGGGAGCTCAGTGAGAACAGAACACGAAAAAGGTATGCGCGACGGCGGCGTCGGCGACGAAACTCTCTCGCTCTCTGTCTATATATACCTCTCTGTTTCTCCTCCGGCGGCGGTGCAAGAAACGAGGCCAAGAAGGGAGAAAGAATAAGGCAACTAAAATTGGGACGGAGAGAGTAGGCGGACGAGGGGATTAAATACCCTCGCTCTCAACCCGCCTACTCCCTCCTCCTGTTGACGAAAATATAAGAATTAGGATATCAGAAAATGGGAGGGGAATTCTTTTCCTCTTCTTTTTTCTAAATTGTTTTAGCTTTCCTGAAAGCCATATGGCACCACAAATATACCTCTTTTCTTGATCAGGGTTTTCCCCTCGTTCACATTGCTTTCCAAAAACAAAAAAAATCCACACTTTTACGTAAATAGGTGTCTAAATATATAAATTTTGTAACACCCTTGGTTAAGCTTGTCCGATTTCACATTAGTACCATGCTCGAGGCCGGCACGAAAGACAAATGGTGCATGCATGATGAAAAATAACACTTTTTTTTGATAAAATAGGTGCATCATATCATTTTAGTATAAATACATCAACAAAAAATCAACACTTTTTTCTTTCATCCTGAATTTATACCTAAATCATACCATACTAATATAAATACATCCTAAAAAATCCAAACACAAGGCATCATGAGGCTTCTCTGTAACAAAAAATCAACACCTTTTCCTCTTCATCACTGATTTATACCTAATTCATTGTCCAACTTTATATATTCGCATTCTCGATCTGGATTAGCATCCATGATATAGTTTATTTCCAGTAGTCCATGGTTTCTGACACTGATTGCTCAGCAGCGACGAGGCATTAGAGTATGTTATCCTTTTTACTTAGGTTACATCTCACCCTCTATTGGTCTTTTGGAATTTTCCCATGTTCTCGTAGAACCGGCTTTGGCCTTTGTGGAGGCCGTTTCTCGTTCAATAGGATTAGATCATAGGCGGCTGGCACGTCAGGTTGTCCAAGGAAACTTGGTAGGAGTCAAAGATCTGAGCACCAAAAGCCATCACTATACATGGCTCAAAGTAATTTGCCCCAAAGATTTAGCCCTAACCTAGTTGGGGGCAGATGATGTCCTAGGAGGTCAAGCAAAGATTCCCAAGATTTCGCCGACGACGAACACAGCCAAAATTAGAAATAACAAAAAATAAAAAGAAAGCCTACCATCAACCAACAGTCTATTATTTTCAACCAAAAGATAATTTCTTTTCTTTTATTAAATTATTAAAAAATATAGTAGCAACAACCTTTCGTTTACATTTGTTGGTCTATATAAAGAGGGAGGGTAAATATTTGCTATTTATATTACCGCACCGAAAAGATAAAAGTAGGCTATTTATTAGTTGCTTTCTTTCTATGAAACGAGTTACACAAGGTCACTTTGTGATTTCGATCAAAATAACATGACCTAATTTCGACAATTGGGATATAAAATATGTCTGGATTGTATACGATACCATAAACTTTGGATCTTTATTTTTAATTTATTGGTCGAGGTTAGCTTATTTCTAGGTTCATATAAAAATAAAATTATCGCACATCCACTTTAAAAAAACAACGTATCTATCTCACCTCTTAAAAAAAAAAAAGCTAAGGCTCTCTTTGGTATTTTTTTTATTTTTTATTTTTAAAAGTGGACATATGAAATTAGATGTTTAGTTCTATTATTTTTATTTTTTATTTTTAAAAGTAACTTTCATAATTTATGGAAAAGGTGGCAGGAGAATTATTTTTATTTATAAAAGTAAGCTTCGAGCCTTGAAATGAAATCGAGTCTTAGTTTCCATTATTTATTTTTCTATTTGACCCTCAATGATTACTACCTTGTTGCCTTCACCCCCCCCCCAATGCAATATTGAGAAGGTTCTGCCTCTTCCCTCCCTTCCCTTCTTGCACCTATTTGTATTTGCCTTATCCTCCGATCCTTTGCCTCCTGCACTTTCCTCCCGATCCGGAGGCAATCTTAGTAGAAGATTATCAAAATTTAATATATACATGCATACATACATACATACACATATATATATATATGTGCGTGTGTAAATTTATTTATTTATTTAAAAAGAAAAGCAATAATCATGCCAAACATAACCTAACTTTTAGTTTATGAATTATGATAGGAATGCGAGCACTATAATTTGAACTCTAGACCTTTCCTAGAAAGGTTGGTCGGCAGCTGTGCTTCTACCAAGTTAAGATTGGATTGGCAGCACAAGGTTGATAGCCATCTTGGTTCAAACCATCTAAGTTGTCATCATACGAAGAAATTAACTGAGTTCAAGCTCAATAAAAAAAGCCTGCGTAGGTCTCTCCAAGTCCGAAAACTATAAGTGGCCCCTTATGTGAACGAATAAATTATTAACTCAAGATAAATTACTCATAAACAGCTTTATTTGCTTGCAGTTTTTGATTATAGCAACCAGCCTAGAGACCACCAAGCTCATGTCTCGCCTGAACAAGATCATGTTTCTAAACCACACTACCGATCGTGTCTTCTGCGGTATATATACCAAAGAAGCATTACTCCCCATATGCCATGGGGCTGTTTTTTTATTCTAGTGTAAATGAGCACGAACTTTCTTTGACGACCGTAAAGTGTTGTACAACTATGGAAGACTATCAAGCAGGACAGTCTATGAAAACTGCATCATACGCAGCATATGTTATTTGATAACTGTCCATCTTCTGATAGCGGCCATCTAAAGATGCATAGCATTTTATGGTGCGTGAGTTACACGGCTGAGGATTCTATTTTTTTCGGGTCGAAAGTTGAACCTTAAGTCTAGTCGGGTGGTCGCCAAAAAGAAGTCCTTATCCTATGACAGCATAAGAAAAGAATATTCTAAACTTATATAATAACAGCATACAAAGTCGACGCAGTCGAGTCTCCCTTCACTTTCGGAAAGCTGCACGAAGAAGATATCATCGGTTTGGAGAGCCTGGGACCGTGCAGAATAATTCTTTCTTCCATTGAAAGAAAAGAATGTAAAATTTCTATCTTTTTTTTTTGTGCGTGAAAGGTAATTATGACGGCATGATAAGAGTTGTATCACAATCCAGGGGAGTAGGACGAGGGGCAAGTGGACGTACGAGGACCCCTTTGGGATTTGGCATGGCTTATACCTAACGTAGACTTGGATGTGACTCCAGCTCGGGGATCCAAGTTCAGCTCACGGTTGATGATTAACTTGGACGGCATTTATTGAATCCATAACGAATCCAAAAATATATAAGGCCACTTCGTCTTATTTTACGATGTGTCAACCTCCAAATATCTTGAGACACTTTATATTGTCGATTAAGTTTCAAACATAAACCTTGTCTACTCTAAAAATGGATAGTGCGATGAATGGTTCCATAACAATTCATGACATTTTGTTTTGCAAGCATCATGGTTGTATCTTTTGCATTCACCTTTCTTCTTATGAATTCACTATTGAATGATGAGGCTGAAATCTCAAAGCATCCATAATTTATCTACTACATAGATTTTAAAGTGGCCACTAAATGGTCTAATCGTAGGATTCGTACCGATGAAATTTTAACGAAGACAACATTTTTGAAAATATAAAACGAAACCATGAAATTGATATTTTTTAAAATGCTTGTATCCTTCCTCTATAGATTGGCGCTAGCGACGTTCTTAAAGCTTGGGACAGATTTTTATTGGATGAGCACTCAACATGACTAACATCTCTACTTCTATAAAACTACCGAGTCCAGCATGCATGTGTATTAGATTTGGAATGCTTGATGACGCACCAAAAGAGCACGAAAAAAGAGAGGGGGAGAGAGAGAGAGAGAGAGAGAGAGCAGACCAAGTCCCTTAAACCTCTCTTTGAGATGGATCCCGCACGTGCTAACTGGCACGTGCATAGCTTGTGCGAGATTCTAACAACAGACAAGAACTACCAACTCATGTGCCAGAAGGGTCCATCATGAGAGGTCATGTTATAAGTAAATCACGTGAACTTTTGTACCTTCCATGCTTGCCTTCAAAACAAGCGTATTCATGTGATCTTTTGGCTTTGCATGTTTTTATCATTTGGTCAACTTAATGTGGAAGTGCGAGTTACTAATGCAAATTGACATCATCATTGTGATTTCATGACTTGTAAATCCTAATTTCTTGTTTCAATTATTAGATGACAAACTTGTAAAAAGTTTTCAATCCATCTTTGGCAGCAAGGAAAAGCAAAGAATAAGTGAAAGTCCAATTGGTGGCAAAGGTGAAAGGTATAGTGATTTTTGAGGGGTTTTTTACGGGCATTTCCATGAGTTGTTCTTGTTTACTTCTCACTTTAACCACTGACAAACGTAACATGAATGCAGGTGCCTCCAAAATTGCTGAGGATGGGATCTACATTATTGCCATTGATTTGTTTTTGTTTTCTTCTCTATGTATATTGATTTTTCTTTGGGTATCTTCAGGTTTGTCAGATTTTATTTGCCACTAATCAAAAAATCCCTTGCTATCAATAATCCATTTTCATACTTGTGCACTTTACAATATGACGTTTATTTTCCTTATATTTATTAGGCAGCCTAGTCAAGCACGTTTAATCTCATCTCTCCATAATCCTTCGGATCAATTTTCATATTTGTGCATGCATTCTACGATCATAGATAATCAATGGAATCGATTTTTATATCTATGCTTTCCACGATCATGGGATTCTTTATTGTTATCATTATACATACTTTGTAACCATTTATAAGATTATTGAATTTGTATTTCTAGTTATCTCAAAAATTAAAGAATTTGTATTGTATGAGTTGATATATGCGTAAGATTATTTGTACTTAAACCATATATAAGATTATTGAATTGTATGAGTTGTATCATTATACATACCTTTATTCGTATTGCAACCATTTATAAGATTATTTCAAGAGTTTATGTATGCATCAGAGCGGGATATGTAACATCCATCTTCTCTCTATTAAATCCATTTCATTTCTTTTTGCATTCTATCACCTTGAGTATATTGAAAGAAAATGGTATGTGGTCTGACTTCAGCTCTCCTTATTATGTTCTTTAAATGTATATAGTCTCGTATAATACAAATCACACAATTTCTAAATAACTTTAAATATGAATAGTACAATCTCAAAAATAATTATAATGCATATATACAATAATAGAAGTCAACAATAAAAGATTCCATGATTATAAAAATCGTACAATAATGAAAATATATCACAACCTGTTGGGGGAAAAATGGATTGTCCCGAAGCACGTGGACGAATTGTCGGCATGTGACGCCGGGCATCAAAGCGCCCGACCTCGGCATCCCCAACTTCAGCAGATCGAGCGGAGTTCATGAAGGCCGAGCCGACCTTATCGTCCACATGGGGCGGCTACGCCCTGCAGCAGCCTCACCGCATCATGCTTCGCTTGCCAGCCCTGCTACGACATATCAACTAGGGACCATGCTCTGCCACGATTGTCAACCATTAAATGCGCACGACCTCCACGGACCTCCAGCCTATTCAAAATCTCAGGCCATCCACGGCAACTCATCGACCCACTCAACTAGGTCCGGTCACCCATAATAACTCATTGGCCCCAGTCCAGTCCTCCACGGCAACGCATTAATTCACAGGATCACACTCAATAATGACGGTAACTCATTTAATTCGCCCAATCACATCACAGGTAACCATGTATCCCTCCTATAAAAGAGGAACTTCTTCCTCTTGAAGGGGAGATTCTTCTTGATTCTGACTTTGAGACCCTCGCATGCAATATCTCTCTTCCTCCACTAAAGCTCCCTCTCTAACTTAAGCATCGGAGGGCCGGCGCCGGAAGCTCCGGCCACCGACTTTTTGTAGGTCCACGAAGGATGCAGCCCATCGACGTACCATCCGCTTCAGAGCTCCATCTTCTTAGCCAGTAGTCACCACCGGTTCCATTTTCCAGCAACACAACCATTGTCCATAATTGCAAAGAACATAAATATGAAAATAGATTCTGATTATTGTGGAGAGTTGAGAACTCACTACTTGACCAAACAATGCTAAAGTATCTAGCGTCCATGTGTTCTATGGTCTCGTTGTCCCCTTGTGTCTTCTTACAGAATATTTGATGTCCCCCAGGATATGGCTTTAATTTATTAGCAACCGATAATAAGACATGATATCATTTATTAACAACCAATAACAAGACACAGCTTTATTGGAGGGATTTAGAGATGCGAGCCCTGTGGTGCATGAGAGTGCGGAAAAAACCTCGTTGTTCGAGGACCATGACGTAATTTTCCTTGGACCGGTCGCCGTGGTTTGTCCAACCAACCGGCAGGCACATGGGAACACTCATATGTGTCTTTGATTGGAGCGGTCCGTTTTTTATCAGAAACTTTTCGTTTGTTCTGCGAGAAATGGTAACATGAGCATTCAGTTATGATGAGATTTAAATAGTTTCTTGTTCGTGATTCTGACCTCAAGTATAACTGAACCTCCAATTTGAAAAGCGGACCCGGGATCACGAGAGAAGAATATTCCAAACGCAAAGGAGATGAACGAGTCCGGCTGCTATTGGCTGATAACTCAATCATCGGATTGGACCACACCAAGACCGTGTTAGATTTATCTATCATTAAAAAAACACCAAGTACTTGCTTTAGACAACCTTTGGCATTATTATTATTTTTTAAAATAAATTTTTAAAAATTATTTTTATTTTTTTTAGATTTATGATAATAGATAATATGTTTGGTGATTTTTTTTTAAAAAAAAAAGAGGGAGGGAAAGGAGGGATGGAGCCGATGTTGTGGTTGGCGATAAAGGAGAGCTCGATGTTGAACGAGGCGGTCAGGAAAGAGCAAAGAAAAAAAAATATGGATAGAATTGATGGTACGATCGAAGACGAGAAATAATTCAGCATCGAGTAGAAAGAGAATCGGCGGGACCCAAAGAAATCGTTTGATCGGGCGGAGACAACGAAGCTAAAGACGAGATTGAGTCGACTAATTAGCGCTGATTTTTTTCACTTTTATTTTTTAAAAAAATAATTGAAGTTATTTAAAAAATAAGAACCAAAATAGAATAATCAAATATGTTTTATGTACTAGATTTCATATATTTAAAAAAATTAAAAAGAATACCAAATAGGCTCTTGGATGGTATCACACCTTGCTACCTTGGAAAGAAGATGGGATAGCTATCGGGTTGGTGGGGATCAAACCCTCCCATCTCAAAAAAAAAAAAAAAAAAAAAAACTTGTGAAATAGTCATTTATGTTTTTGCTGACTGGAATTTTTTATTTATCTTTGACTGCGGTGGTTCTTGAATGAGGATGTCGTTATCCAAGTGAAAAAATGAGAAGAATAAGAGAGTGTTATTCCAAGAGCAGTCATGTTGTTCAAAGTTGTGGTAAAGCAAGTTTGACCATGATAGTTATTCATCCCTTATGCCTACTTCTTGAAGCTTGTTTGTCAAGCGTAACATCTATCCCGAACTGACCAGTCTCTTGTAGTTCATATTGAAGTGGGGCCATTGGGTCTATTTTTCTATTTGAATTTTAATTGTGGACGGGGTTTTCTTCGGCATGGAGTTTGAAAGGGAGCCACCCTCAACTTAGTCTCATGGATACGATTGTAGGATTCAAAAAGACTTCTCTGACCATCGAGGTGGTAGCACGGTGGGAATGGAGCTTTGATTCTACTGGAGTGGCCCAGGTTCGAAATGCGTGGACGTCGATTAAATGTGGAGACCAGATGCCCTTCGCCTAGTTTGTCCAGTAGAGTCGCTATCTGATCTGCCGTTTACTTATATGGTGCTGGTGTGATGTACTCACACCGGGATAGGACTGCCACGCTGGTGGAGCTCTACCACGGATGGGGAGGATATGAGTAAAAAAGATTTTATCCGTATCGTAAAAAAAAAAGGGCTTCTCTTGCGCTGCCGGTGCTAGCCAAGGCGAGGCAAGGAGTGCCGCGAGTTAGGGGAAGGTGCAATCCCCCCCTCCCCCAAATGAAATCGTCTTGCCATTTTTTTTCTATGAGGCACAACTTTTGTAATGGGACCGGCAGATTTTGACTGATTACTCGTTAAAGTCAAATACAGTGATGACTTATTTGGTTCTACGGAAAATTTGGTCTTTCTGATATCTGAAAATATGATACACGAAAAAGTAATTTTTATATGTTTGAGTGATTATAAAACAAATTGTACATTTCAGAATAACTTATTTTTTGTTGAGCAGATATGTTTTTGAAAAACTTGTATAGAAAAAAACTATTATGCTTTTAATAAAAGAAAAATTCTTATCTTATTTTGTTTAAAAGCTTAAGAGCATTTTTGAAAAAAAAAAATCCAATTTTCTACCGAAAAAAAATAACTTATCCATGTAGGAATCTTATTTCCATTGAAAATCTACTTTTTTTTAAAAAAAACTCTAATCAAATATAAGATATTTTTTAATTTTTTATTAACCTTTTTTTTCAGTTCACACGAACCAAACAAATCCTTAGAATTAGCCAGTGAAGTTGTGTCATTTCCTCCCTAAAGAAAGGTCGGTAGTACCAATTTGTTAGGAAACAAGAATTGTCTAGAGAATTAGAAAACAAAGTGAAGAAGTCATGTTGCTTGACCTCCCAGCGTAACAAATGCTACTAAGGTAGAATTTTTTTTGAAGCAGTGCCCAATACCTCCTAGCT
The DNA here is from genome assembly GCA_025769935.1 of Phoenix roebelenii. Taxonomy (NCBI): domain Eukaryota; kingdom Viridiplantae; phylum Streptophyta; class Magnoliopsida; order Arecales; family Arecaceae; genus Phoenix; species Phoenix roebelenii. The sequence goes on along the minus strand of JAOXJJ010000725.1, from coordinate 2,574,894 downwards.
AATTATCAAATTAGCAAATGCCAACAAAATATTTCTATGATTACGTGAGTGCATGACTCATGCACTTAAATTCCATTGTTAGGCTACCAAAGAAGAAAAAGGAAATTTAGGTTTTCTAATTAAAAGTACGTCCCATGCCATTTGACTTTCAAAGATGGCGTGGCATTGGCTTGATTGGTGCCTATGCTTGCTTCTCATTCGCATTGAACACGTGGATTCATTATTCACGAGCTTAAGTTATTTCCAATTTGAACTAATGCAGTGCTTGACGTATCCATTTTTAAGACCACCCAAAGATGTACTCTTTCGCTAAACTGAATTGTAGTTAATTTCTACACATTTTCCACCTCAATGAATTGGACGCATATCAAAATTTTTTCCAGCATGAGGAATATCTTTCAACTAGAATCATCCAATGTACGTACTAATGCATAGCAGGAATGACAAAAGAAAGAAAATTACTAAGATTTCAATTCAGATACAATTAGTTCAATCACTAAACGTGCCATGTTCTGGGCCCACAAGTTTTCAATTTCAATCTGGCTCTTTTTCAATAGCAAAGTGCTTGTGTGTATAGATGATTTCAGCCTAGAGATAACCATTTTCAAAAGGCTACAAGGACATATTAGTCCGCTTGTCTCGGTTTGATTCATGCGATCGTGCCGCTTAAAATGCAGCAAACTGTATCGATCGATGCAAAAAAAATGATTCATCTTCTTTCACAGCATCAATCGCTGGAACATAAAATAATCATTTTAAAATTTATAAAAAGATATAAAATATTTTAAGATTTGTAAAAGACGCAATCCAACGGTTGACACGTTCGGAGGAATGCAACTAAAGTGATGCGTCGCACGGAGCTCTATGAGTTAAGTGCTGCACATGGTAGGCCCCCTGTCGCGCAATCAATGTTTGCAAGCGTTAGATCACATATCCAGCGCCATCAACTCCCCTTGTCGGTAACGTGATCAGTTTCTTAAAACGGTCATAACGGCCATTACAATGGCTTTTGTCCATTTGGCCGCCCACAGGGCAAAGAAATCATGATGCTTTAAGATTCGCTCGGGGCGCGATCGACCGTTCTTTCGCACGGAGGCAATCGCCTAATTAACTGTGCCACGCGACACTACACGGCGCTCTATGTCTGTCGCGCTGCACATGGTAGGCCCCTCCAATGCACCCAACATGTGAGAAAAAACGGCCATAACTGACGCTGTGTCAGATTTGGACCTTTCGGCAACCGGCTGAACCGAGAGAGAGAGAGAGAGAGAGAGAGAGAGAGAGAGAGAGAGAGTTCTTCCTAATTAGGCATGCACCGACTTTATCGTGTGCAGGAAAATGTGGCTGCTTTCAGGTGGTGGTCCTCGTAGCTCTTCTTATCTATAAGGACATAGTTATGGGAAGGGGGGGTCCGTGACGCCCTCGCCGTACACCTCATCGGTGAGAATTCACTTGCCTTGCCGGCCTGTGAACTGATAGCCATGTGATGTTTCCCTTCCAAGATGAAGAAATCCATGTGGGTTGCCAGTTAGAACTAATAGATGTTAGTTAGATCATCGAACCTTAAATACAATCAAACTTCACGATCATGTTTTTTTTTTTATTGACCCACAATAATCAAAATTAATTATTGTTATTGAGTATATCAATAATAATTACTTTACTTTAATGCTATTTTATTCGATTAATATTGTAATATTAATAAAAAATATTTATTTTTTTTAATATTTTTTATAAATAATTTAGTTTATTTAATAATGAGATATTCAAAATGACGAACTTGCATTTTAATATTTCTTGCTCTCTCAACAAGTTCAATGATAAAAATATCTATATTTTTTTGACTCGGTCTCCGTTACGAAGTTTTAAAATAGATACATCCAGTAGTATTGATCATTAAATAATGGCGCCGGTCATAATCGTCAAGTCCCGAAGTCATTGGGGTGGCTCCAATGAAAACTTCCATACCACACTTTCTTTTTGCTTTACCACGTGTATGCTATTACGTTTTATCTAAGTGCAATGAATCTTCAAATATCAATCTATGGTATTACTATTGTGAAGTCTTCTTTCAATTGACCTATAATAATAATAAAAAAAAAACTGGCATGGTTTTTTTTCAAACTATTATTTTTTTTATCAAGTGTTCAAATGTTGGTTTCGTTTCAAAGTGCTCTAAGCCTAATCCTTGTTGCGAAGCCTGCATCATGACAGAGGACTAGCAGGTCATGTGGCGGTCCATACCTGCGGCATTGACTGAGATCACCGACGTTTCAGTGAATCCCTCACGTGGGTCAATCATGACCGTTCTGGGAGCCATCCTTACAATCGCCGCCCTCCTCGATCACGTAAATTTGGCGGGAAGGAGGAGGGACAAGAAAAAGATTAATTAAATTAAAATAAAATTATCCTGAACGCGGGATTCCCGTCATCAGCGCGCTTCGGGGGCTACGATCGGCGGGCCCGGGATCTATTCCGAGGATTTGGTGTAGGACCCGCGGATCCGGCGCGACCAAACTTCCCGTCCGGTATCTGCCACGTCACAAGATCGTGTATCCGCGCACGCTTCCTGACACCTAGGGCCCCACGTGGCTGTTGAGTTGTTTGGACGCACGAATCCGGTGGGCCAGAGAAGGTTCCACCTTCTGCCGACCGCGGTCTCGGCGGAGCCCCGTACCCGAGGGCATCCGGCACGTGGCCGGCAGCTACCGTTGGTAGTTAAGACTTGGAACGAGAGATATTAGGGACTGGAAATCTTTCTCGATGGGGACATCTGGACCACACAATCGATGGACCTCTGGAGCCTTTAATGGGGAGGTGGACCAAAATGGCCGCGGAATTCCATTTACTGGCCCGACCACCCACAGGAAGTTGGAAAAACCAGCAATTGGATGGATTAGTTAACTGGAATTGGACGTTGAGCAATTGTTCCCGGTGATGACCCACTTATCCAAAAGGACAAAGACTCCAATCCTGTGTAACTAACATGTGGGATCTACATTAGCTTTTGCTTGAGAGGACAGGCTGCATGTGATGTCGGTACCAACTTGCTTATTTGGTGCTACGTGCAACGATGCCGCCTTGTGCGATATGCCTCTCGATGCAAGAGACTTGTCGGCTATTACATTTGGTAGCCTTTGTCTCTCCCAGTGCGATATACAAGTGTCGGATGGCAAATGGAGGCTTGAGAGATGAATTAATTACAGTGCCATCTAAATCGATTAGATAGAAAAAAATTTACTTCTCTCACTGAACTCCTATCCCGTCAGGAGAATGTTCGATGCAAACAGAAATGATCGTGTATTTAGCACGCCGGCCAATTTTACTCATACCCTTCCTATCCGTGGACTTGATTTGTTATCCTCTGTGCTTCAATACGATTACCCTCCATGTAAGTACGTCACACCTAGCATCATCGAGGCTACCAGCAGACCAATAAGTCCTTTCAAACCACGCATCCGAGTAGGAAGCATCTGGTCTGCACAATTTAATCGACGCCCGCACGTTTCGAACTCGAAACCGCTCGGTTGGAAGAAGGCCCAGTTCCACTGAGCTACCACCTCAGTGGCTATCAGATAGCTTTCGGATCTAATTTTTTACCAATGCTAGATTCCATCTACTTTTGTAAGACTATTGGAAGGTGGCATGTAGTTTGTTTTTTATTGAAGTTTTATATATTTACAAAATTTTAATAATATGGTTGGTTGGATGGTGTCGTATTTATAGGATTCCTCGATAAATATTCTAGTTCAATTGTTAAATATTTTATTTTTTGATTCTTATAAATGTATTTACGCTTGAATGGTACGTTTAATTCCTCCAATTTATCCTTTTAAAAAAATATTATTAGTTTTGATACCTCTGCTTGTATCTCAAAAAAAAAAAGATAACTCAGAGAATAGAAACTTAGTTGTCAGGAAAGAATCAAAACCATTTATGGTGGAAACATAAAAATAATGGATTCTCCTTGATACACATGCACTCTATTCGATTATTTATCCTTGATTAATGGAACACACTTCGAAGGACATTGATAGTTTAGCTACAACACAAAATAAAACATTCGAACATGAGTACCAGCAAAATTATTTTAGCTCAAGCAAAAATTAAAAATATGATGGGCCTAGTCAAATTATTTTTTGATCGTGTAAGAATAATATAATAGGCATTATTTTTTTATTTTTTAATTATTTTTAAAAAAATATTAGCTGTTGCTCTTAATATAGTCAATTTATTATTCTAGCTCAGTAACAATGGAAAAAATACAATAGCAAAATGTAGTTTTTTTCCTTACATGATAAAACATCAATCATGATCTAGCATGCACATTCAAAATGTAGATTATAAATATTTTAATTTTATATATAAAGAACATAGCAAGTGAAATGGCTCGAATCTAATAGTTGTTGGATGATGAAGCCGGAAGCCGACCAATGACAGCTTGGGAGGTGGCCTTCATTACAGACATAAAGCCATTTAATTTTTTTTTTGATGGGCGGCCATTATAGCTCAACTCGTGAACGCACGTCCAATGCACTCAGCGACATGCATAATGTGGAACGGTTATCAAGCAATTAAATCGCACATCTGCCTTGCTCGGTGATAGGAGTCGATCTTTGCTCTATGTAATCTACAATCAAGAGATCTCATGCTTGCACACTTTTATGTTCTCTCATGCTCTCAAACCTATACTATTTTTAAAAATTCTTGCTTGACTTAGGCATAACAAAGATCTTTTGCTAGACACTCTTTAAGTTTTTTTTTTTATTTTTTGGTTAAAAGAATAGGAGGGGAGGGAGAGGGACCAGCCCACCTGCGTAGCAGCCCCCACAGGGCCCCTTCCATCAGAGAATGTTCGATACAGATCGCAGATTTTCGCGTGCCTTCTCCGATCCATGGACTCACTGCCTCACATATGGGTACGTCACCCCAGCATCATCTTGGTGTAGATGGAAGAAAAGCATATCCGCTAGTAAGCCATTCGGACATGGGGCATCCGGTCCCCTAATTTAATCGATGTCCGCGCGTTTCGAACTTGGACAACTCGAGTAGAATTATCGCCCCCGTACCACCAAGTTACTATCTTGGTGGCACTCTTTAAGGCCCTGTTTGGGGAAGCTTTTGGAGGGCCAAAAAGCACTTTCTGGCCCTCCAAAAGTACTTTTAGATAAAAAATTGTGTTTGGTAAATTTT
>JAOXJJ010000725.1:2557112-2569601 GCA_025769935.1 Phoenix roebelenii | reverse complement strand
ATTTTATATTACAATAATATTATACTATATCGTATATTTATGTATTAATATATGTTATGTTTTATTATGTTCTGTTGGAAGTACTTTCTCAGTTTGTTTACCAAACACAAAATAAAGTACCACAACACTTTATAAATGTAGTTACCAAACAGCAAACAGCTTTTTATAACAGCTCTACTTCGAACAGCTCTACTTACAACAGCTCTACTACCAACATCTCCTTCAAATAGGACCTAAGTTATTTCTCTCACCATTAATCAGCATAGAGTTTGCGTGATCTCTTCAGCTTGAATGTTGGTGGCAGCTGCAAGTACAAAAAGCTAGTGGTTAATCATAATGTACCAACCGTTCCTCTCAAAACAAATTTACGTATCAACCGTGTCCAGAAGCTGAAACGGAATTACGTCAGTTGTAGAGATACGATGGACGCGATTTCAAACCCTGTTTTTTTTTTTTTCCCACCCGATATTTGCCGACGTTGCCAGCTAGCCCATCAATCCGATGCGCGGTCGGCATCGATCCGGCGGCATCTTCTTATCGCCACCGCATGCCGACGTGTCGGTATCCACCGAGACGGCTGCCCGTTCGCCACCGACGCCCAAAAGTCTCCGCCCGGGGTCGCGGGATCTGAGCGGACTGTACAATGGGACCCGGCGATGGAACCATTGTTCAAAGCCCATTGCTTTTCTCGCTTTCTCCAGAAACGGGAATAAGCCACCTATGCGCCGGGGAATAGTTTGTTTTTATTCCATCTCCATTGGCGGTAGGCCACCGATGCCTTCCGGAATAGTTAAAAAGTTTCTATTCCAACTCCGAAGGAGATAGTCCGCTCCGTGGAATATCTAGAACAGAGCAGAATATTTCTTTTGTCCTTCTATTTCTTTTTTTGTCGGTTTAGGCCAACCTCGAAGGGTCGCAGTCAAGACACGTAGGTGGCACGTCAAGAGGTCTCATTAATGCCTCGGCGCTGCGTTGGCTTGCGAGGATTCATGGAGAAGGGCGAGTGAACGGGCATGGCCGCCACCTTCTCATTCTTCTATACCCGCGTTTTCAAGGGAAACTTTTCTTTTGGTCAGGCGTTTTCAAGGAAGCATCATAAGAAAGAAGGAAAATAAGATAAAAAGGAGACGTGGACCGAGGGAAATGGATATAGGTAGTTTGAGGACGTCAGGATGATGCTATTTAAGGTGTGGGAGTGGACACTACACCATCACGTTAGGTGCGGGGATACGCCGGGTTTTATCCCGGTTTATCCCGGAGATAATACCCAAATACGATAAGCTGTGGGCTGGGATAAGTTAGTCAAGCTATCCGGTCAACGTCCTAGATTCTTTAAACTAATACAATTTCGTACCCAAGGGACTCTAGTATATGTATTAAATAACAATAAAAATAAAATCATAGTAAAACCATAACTCAAAACCAAAACCAAAAATAAAATAAATATAATATTTAAAAGCCACAGATAGAATAAAATACAATGAAATGAATAAAGAACAAAAAAATTTAGAAATAATAAATATGAATCAAAATTTAGAAAGAAACGAGTTGCATTGAAATGAAAGAGGTCATAATAAATAGAATATTATAAATTAAAAAATAATAAGTAATTGATATGATAAGCAAAAATAATAAAACTGATATACTTATAAAGATATCATTCTTGAAATATCAAATTATTGTTATCTAGAAATACAGCTAAAATATATCAAATAAAAATAAAATTTGTAACATAATAAACACTACAACAAAAAATAGTCTTTCCGACTCTTTTCTACCGATGCGAGAAAGAAGTGTCGGCAATTTTATGAGCACGTAAAAATTTGCCGACGCTTTTTAGCAGGATTGACAGTGATGAAACTAAGACGACGCTAAATAGCGTCGTGAAAACCAAATTATAATATAACACTTTTAAGCGTTATCGAAGGCCAAAGTGAAGCGTCGTTCGAATCCTACTCCACTTGACATTAATTTTTTCTTTAAAATTTTGGGCCAGACGACGTCTAAGAGCATCATTGGATGCCAAGCGACACCAACCTAGTAGGGAACCTATGCTTAAAAGCATCGTCGGACACCAACCCAAACCCTGATCAAGCCCGTGGTGTCCAATGACATTCATAAGACGCTACCCCATTCCTAGCCGGAAGCTCCCCAACCCCCCTCTTCCTTCTTCTCTCCGTCTTGGTGAGAAAATCTCTAGATATCGTCGTCTCCGAGCTCTGGATTTGTCCCCTCTCCGGGTAAAAATTTCATCAGATCTGTCCTGCACTCGGGATCCCCTTCCTGTGTTTGTTGTCTTCGTTTTTCCAACCTAGATTTTTGATTCTTGTGTCATCTTTCTCTAATTGTTTGATCGATTCGAGTATCAGAGATTTTGGGGTTATATATTCTGGTTTTGGGGTTATATGTCATGCATGTCTGAATTTCTTTTAGGAAGCTCTGCGATTATTCCGGCCGATGCCCTGCCTCCTAACCGATGTTAGAGAAATTCTAAGATCTCTGTTCTTTTTGGTTCCACATTTGAGGGATCAGCGTTCGTAGTTTAGGAAGCAATCCAAAAATCCGATGAGATGGCAAAGCTCGAAGAGGACCGGAGGGATGTTGCAGTCCCCATCATCCCCATCACTGGAAGCTTGTCCGAAGTAGAGAGCGCCATTGCAGTCCCCATCGCCAAACCTTTTGCCAGAAAGAAGCTCCAGAAGCTTGTCCAAACTGGGTTGTTTACCCACTTATATGTTTTTTTAATTCTTTTTTTTACTATTTTCTGTATTTTTGTGGATTCATCTCTAATCCTATTCATCTCTAATCCGCATTGTAATGTGGCTCATTGTTTGCATATTGGGTATTTTTTATCATCTTCCCCCCTTTCTCCCAACCTCAAGTTGCGCAGCTACGATCTGGGAAGCTGTGTTATCTCTGATTTATTTGGGCTTGTTTTGACATATTGGATGGGAAGCTATACTGCAGTTATTAATCAGTCTGTCTAACCATGTCAGAGTCATCTTGAGTTGTTTCCATGTGAGCTTGAGCAAATATTTCTTCTTAACTTAAAACAGCAGATGAAGAATTGGGATATGGATTAAATGCTTCACGAATTATCCTTGGAGCAATAAAATCTTTATTTGGAATCTATGCTGATGCTTATAAGCGTTGGCAGACTCCAAAACGGGCCGACGCTCATAGCTTCCATTTTCTTTCCGACACTTTTTCAAAGCATTGGCAAAAAAAAAAAAAATTCTATCCCCACCTACCCAACTCTTTTGCAACACTTTTAGAAGCATCGGCGCCAAAATTACCGGTACTTACAATCGTCGGTAGAGGCTCTAAAAAGCGTAAAAAAAGACTAGATTTTTTGAAATGAAAATAAAATGAAAAATGAAAATACAAAGAATAAGAATAAAAAAGAATTAAATAAGAAAATATCAAATAATGTAATATTGAATATAAAAAGAATTGTAAATAAAATTTAGAACAAACTAAAATTAAACAGAGAATATAAATAATTGATGATATTTAATAAAACCTACAGAACAAATAAATAAAATAAGTAAAAGATACAAAAAATTTTAGAAAATAAGAAATATATAAGAAGTTAATAAAATAAACTATATCGGAATATGTAAACTAGGGATGGAAATTGGAGGATAGGGGAGGGAGAGAGAGGCTAGATGCAGGAAAGGGACGGGGGGAGCGAGGTGCACAGAGGAGGAAGGACAGGGAAAGAGAGAGGTCCTGTAGGTGGGAGGGAAAGAGAGAGTCCAATTTATTTAGAATTTTAGTTGCTTCATTGTATTTTTGTTATTTTGGTTAGGAAAATCTAATTTTCTTAAGACTTTCGGTTAATTTTTATATGGGTCTAACCTGATTGGAAAATGAAAGAGAGAGTGCACATATGATATAATCATGAAAGTAAATAGAGATATACTTGATTTGTTAATGATATTACTTTCATAAAATATACCTCTCTTTTGATAATATAATATTGATGTAATACTATATAATACCATAATATTGTAATATTACATAATAAGAGTGATTGGAAAGGCAAACTTGTTGAATTTCATAAAAAAAATAATTTTTTCATTGACTTATCCCTGACTGACATCCAAATAGCGTATCTTTCTCTATCAGCATCCAAAGACTCGGAGAATAGCTGCAATTATTGCTCAATGTAACATTATGTTTCCTAAACAAAAATTAAGATTTACACCTGTTTACCTGGTATAGATTAAAAGATTTAATATATATATAACTTTGCTCATGGACCAACTATTCGCAATTGATGGAAAAGTGAAGTGGTCTGTGGGTGAGCAAACCACCATACCTTTCAAGTTAAACAAACTTCCAAGGTTCTTCTATATTGCAACCGTGTAGATCACTTCAATTATTTGAGTTGGCTTGGTGGCACATGTATTGTAGATTGTGGTTGGCGGAGAGAAGATTAGCCGGGACAAGAGTGTTCGCGCTAATTGACCCATCTGAATCACAGCCACGTGTATATCATACACAATTGTCTAAGTTCATGCTATCATTGCACTGTCACTACGGGCTCGTTTGGTTCGCGGGAAGCATTTTTCCTATGATTCCTGGAAAACAAATTCCTAGAAAGAGGATGCCTAGGAAAGTACTTTTGACATGTTTGGTTGACCTTGGGAAAGTGACAAATTTCCAAAGTGCTTATGTTTGGTTGGCCATCTACTTTTCTAGAAAAGTTATGTATAATTTCTATTATACCCTTAATAAAATTTAGGTTTTTAATGCCTCTTTAATGCTTCTTTAATGCTGAAGGGACTTTTTGGGAAAAAGTAAAAATGGAGTGATTCCCGCTTCATGGGAAAGTAACTTTCCCATGTTTCTCATGGGAAAAGTTTTTCCATAAAATGTGGAAATCATATTCCCATGGGAATACAACTTTTCCTTCTCTCTTCTTTGAAAACTCCAACCAAATAAGAGGCATCTCATTATTTTTCCGTTGACTACACTTCCCCCCTCTTTTCCCGCGAACCAAACGAGCCCTACAGGAACATCTGATATTTCCGACGTTAGTAAAAAGTATCGGCAGATTTTGGTGCGATAGCCAAATTACCGATATTTCTTTCTAGCAGATCAGAGTCAAAAATTTCTATTTTCTCTGTAGTACGAGCACAATGCCTATATATCATGCCACCCCTGACTCATGCCTTGGAGGCTTAGAATGTAGAGGGGAGGTGGATTGATTGAATTCCATGTGCTTATGCATTGCAGCTTTCGTGCATCTTGTACACCATGCAGGAGGAGAATCCCAGACGTATAGAAATTCTTTTCAAGTTAGAGTTTGGTGATTATATCTTTGGAGATGGTTTTCTCAAAAATGGAATATTTTGATTGATGAGAATATATACCACCCATGGATAATGTAAAAGGAGGTCATATCATCTTCAATCTTTCTTTTGTATAGTCTAGCTATGCATGTACCCTTTTTCATTCCAGGATCACTACAAAAAAAATGATTTTTCCTGTCATTTTTTATATCCTTTACCGACGCTATCCAAAGCGTCGCCGAAGCGCCGGCGATACTTGAGTGGGAAAAGTTTTTCCTGACGATTTTGGAAAGCGTCATGAAAGGTCGGTTTTTAGCGACGCTTAAAAACGTCGCTAAAAGACTCAAAGCCGACGCTTATAAGCGTCGTCTTTAACCTTCAATTTAAAAAAAAAATAAAAAAGAAAGAGCTCCTGATGGTTCATGGCCTAGAAGGAGAAATTTTACAAAGATTCCATGAAAGAAGAGCCAATACAAATTGAATCCATCAAGTAGGAACCAGTAACGATCTAAAGGAACCATAAAGTAAAGATGAACCTGGGAACGGTCGATTGATGAGGATGAGAGAGAGAGAAACCAGGGCATGGTGCTCGCCGGCCTGGAAGGAGAGCTTCTGATGGTTCATGGCCTGAAAGGAGAACTTTTACAAAGAAGAAATTTTACAAATATTCCATGAAAGAAGAGCCAATATAAATTGAATCCATCAAGTAGGAATCAGTAACGATCTAAAGGAACCATAAAGTAAAGATGAACTTGAGAACAATCGATTGATGAGGATGAGAGAGAGAGAGGAACCAGGGCATAGCGCTCGCCGGCCTGGAAGGAGAGCTTCTGATAGTTGACGACCTGGAAGGAAAAATTTTACAAAGAAGAAATTTTATAAAGATTCCATGAAAGAAGAGCCAATACAAATTGAATCCATCAAGTATGAACCAGTAACGATCTAAAGGAACCATAAAGCAAAGATGAATCTGGGAACGGTTGATTGATGAGGATGAGAGAGAGAAGAACCAGGGCATGGCGCTCGCCGGCCTGGAAGGAGAGCTTCTGATGGTTCATGGCTTGGGTGTAGAACTGAGAGAGCGACTTGGCCGCGCTGCAGATGATGGAGTAGAGCGTCTGATCCACCTCGTCGAGGCGTATCGTGTCCGATTTCTGCTTCCGCACCATGGATTCGATTTCGAGGAGAAGAAATAGAAATGATCGCAAACGATCCGTAATGGAGGAGGTGGAATTATAGAAGAAGAGCTCCTCTCTGTCCTCTCTAAATCCCTAAGTCGCTTCAGAAACGAGAAAGGAAGCGTCTATAATTTTTAAGGCCCGGAAGCACCTGCAATCACCAAGAAAGGAAAGGGATCTGCAACTTCCCCCCCCCCCAAAAAAAAAAAATCAACAGAAAATACTAGCCTCGCGAAGAGTAAAAAATGCAAGAAACGAGAGAAGAAGAAGGGCACCGGAAGAGGGCGAGGTCAACGGTGGCGGGGAAGCAGAACGGAGAACGCCGAACGGAGCTCAGGAAGTGAGATGGGGAGGCGATGGATTGATGTCGGTGTGGGGACGCCGATCGGAGCTCGGGAAGCGAGATGGGGAGGCGATGGATTGATGTTGGTGCGGGGATGCTGATCGGAGCTTGGGGACGCTTTTGAATGAGAGAAGAGGAGAGGAGAGATTTTTAAGGCAACTAGGGCATCGATCGAGAGTAGGGCGAGGGTGGGAAGCAATTTGGCTTTCGACGGTGCTTATAAGTGTCATCGTAGGTCCTGCTTATAGTGACGCCTTTTACGCGTCGTCAATTCTAAAGATTTACCGACGCTTTTAAAGCGTCGGTAAAATTTGGCGTTGAGTCAAAATTTCTCGATGCTTTCTCCTAACGTCGGAAAAAAGACGTCGGAAAATCTTCCGGTTTCTGTAGTGGATCCAGTGTTGAATTGCTCCCAATCCTTAAAATTACTTTAGTTTAATAACAAGAAATTACATGGATCAGGCTCAGGACTTTACAGTTGCCTAATTTTGACCGGTTAATGCGTCATCAAGAACATTAACAGTCCAACGATCAAGGCATTGTTTCCACGGTTTGCTTGGACCATGTTTCTTTCAGAACAAACAAAATTAAACGTAATACGTGAGAGAGGATGGTTGGCGCAGCGGGTTAGCTTGTAGTATAGTCAATAATATTACATATACTAGTAATGGGGTATGCTGGAATATTATCAAAGTTGTCCTTTATCTTCATCTTCTTTTTCACTTTCTCCTTAAAAAGAAACTAATATTGGCTTGGTGTAATAATGTAGGAATAATTCTAATCCTCACACAGCACCTAGGTTACTGATATCATTTTTCATATCATAGTACTGTATGATGTCATAATACTGTTATATGACAGAATAAGAGTGATTGAAGGGCAAACTTGTTGAATTTCATTTCTCTATCAGCATCCAAAGACACAGAATAACTGCAAGCATTTGTCCGCATAACACTACTGTTTCCTAAATAAAAATTAAGATCTACACCTGTTTACACTGGTATAGATTAATAAATTTAATATTACTTTTCTTATTCCAAAAGATCACAATTGATGGAATTAAAATTGTGTGCAAACCACCACACCTTTCAATTCAAACAAACTTCCAAGGTTCTTCCATGTTGAAACTGCGTAGATCACTCAAATTATTTTAAGCAGGCTCTTGGTTGCACATGTTTTAGGTCGTGGTTGGCGGAGAGGAGATTGGTTGGGGCCGAAGCGTCCGTTGCAACGCTTGGCAGCAACGTAGAAACAAAAACGAACCACGCGAGAATCTGGGCATGATACCCACATCTTCATCAACGTCAAGATGATGGAGATTTTGAGATAATTGCTTTGACATCTATATATCACACATACTATGATTCATACGTTGGAGGCTAGGAAATGTAGAGGAAGATGATGAGGGCACAAAAGTGCAATCAACATATCACTTAAATTAGTGTTATGGCTAACTGATAATGATAAATTCATTGGTTTAATATTATATTTTTGTTTGGCACAGGTTATTATAAATTAAAGTTTAAATGCACATTTGGTATAGATTGGATTTAGAGAGATGCATAATGGTCCCAAACCGCACAGACCCAATCCTACTGTTGCTGGAAATTGGACCCAGGGGCGACTAGTCGGCTGAGAAGGCGGAGCTCCGGCGAGCACTGGCGGGCGATGATCCGTCGGCGGGCGGCGTCCTCCGTGGAACCTACAAAAAGCCGGTGGCCGGGGTTTCCGGCGCCGGCCCTCCAATGCTTAAGTCAGAGGAGGCAAGTGTATAATGTGGAGAAATCAATATCCAAAGTTCCAGCGTCCAGCCCCCTCAAAAATAAAGGGGTTTCCCTTTTATAGAGAGGGACTGGATTACCTGTGATGTGATAGGGCGGAGTTGCCGTATGATTGAGCATGTCGAATAAATTAGTGCACGGGGACATGAATTAATGCCTTGCCGTAGGAGATCATGCCGGAGTCAGGGAGCTGTCATGGCTGATCGGATGCAGCCGAGCTGTTTTGCCATGGAGGACTCGCGATCCGTAGATAACATGAGCCATGCGCATTAATTGTTGAGTAAGCCGGAGGTCTGCTGGAGCCATGCGCATTAATTGTTGAGTAAGCCGGAAGTCTGCTGGAGCCATGCACATTAATTGTTGACGGCGGCGACAGGGCATAGTCCCTGAGCAGGGTGTGGAAGGACGTGACTGTGGCAGGAAGGTGGCGAGGTCGAGGATCGTCGAGGTCGGTTACCAGGCCATGGGCTCCGAAGTCGGGCGCTCGGCCGGATGCTAGGTCGGGCGTTTCGAGGTCGGACGCTTGGTCGGGTGTCTCCGAGATTGGGTGCCTCAAGGTCGGGCACTTCTGATCATGTGCCAACGATGTGCTCACGTGCTTTGGGTTGACTTATAATCCCCCAACACTACCCCCTGACTTTCGAGTTCGAGCCGCTTGCAAGCTCGGACGCGGGAAGTAGTTATTTTAATTGCAGTGGTGGGGGCTAGATAGACTTAAATTATTTCGGCGTCTCGCGCTCCAGGGCACTTTAAATGAGAGGAGATGAGACGACGCCTTTTCGCCCTCTGAAGTCGCTTCGTAAGGCGGGCTCATAATGGGTCTCCGAGATCCGACAGGATGCTGCATTGATTCCGTATTCGAGGTACTATTCAGAATAAATGTGCCGTTTCGGTTTTCAGGACCGACACGTGGCACGATCCAGACGGGAGGCGAGATTCAGCTCTGCCGATCTGGACCGTCGGAAGGGTCTATATATACCCCTCGACCTGGCCTTAAAAAGGTCTCGCTTGGGTGCTTCCCTTTTTTCCTTTACTTTAGTCTTTCTCTTTCTCAGTCGTAACCGAGTCTTTCCGGCGGTGCCCTAGGGCGATTTCCGGTGGCTCTCCCCCGTAGGGTATCTCCCACATTAGCTAGAGGTTTTCCTCCTCCTTCGTTTTTGTTTGTCCCTTCCCTTCTTCTTTCTTTCTTTCTTTCTTCTAAGATTAGGTTTCGGCCCAAATGAGATTGGGTCCAGTTTGTCGGAAGAGGAGCTGGAGTTGGTTCGCTCCCGGTTCTTTTTTTGGCATGGGTTTCATCTCGAACCTGTATGACCGGAGGATCGGGTGACGCGACCACCCCCAGGTCGGATCAAAGTGCATGTGGAGACACTTTGGGCCGTCCTGCGGTTCCCCCTCCATGAGTTTATGAACGACTTACTGGTGGAGTATCAACTCATCCCAGCACAGCTCGCTCCGAACTCATGGAGGGCCATAGTCGGATTTTTGTCCCTTTTCCTCGCGCATGGGATCCCGACTTCGGTCAGCATCTTCCATCAGTGTTTTTTTGCTAAAAACGAACCCGGCAGACGAAGAGTGGTTATACTTCGCTTTTCGGGGCGGTATGTCCCTCTTCCGAGGTGCCCCTTCCTCTATTCATGAGTGGAAGGGAAAATTTTTCTTTCTTGCGTCCGAGGTGTCGTAGGGGTTTGACCCGAGGTGGGAACATCTCCGGTTGAAGGCCCTCAACAGGCTCTCCGAGCTCGCGGTGGACGAGCAGAGGATTCTCGATGCCCTACGGGGTCTCGGGAGAGACATCAACTTAACCGACCTCCTAAGCGAGGAGGCCTTGGTGAACGTCGGCCTGAGCTCGGCACGCCCCAAGGGTAAGAGCGGCGTATTACTTGGCTTTTTGTTTTACTTGTCTCTTTGTTCTCTTACTTAGAATTTTTCTCTCTTTCTTTGTTGCAGACATTCCGCACATGCCGACCAGCAACATTTTCCTCTTTTTTTCGGCTAAGTAAGAGGTCGGCTGAAGCCGGCGGGGCTCTTCCTGAGCCTCGAAAGAGAGCGAGGTCGGCCTCTTCTTCTGCCCCTGCCGAGGCGAGGGGCTCCAAGGCTGGGACGTCGTCAACCGTCCGAGAGAAGGCCCCAACGACCGAGCGGGCGAGCTCGGCTTCCGGGGGTGCGTCTAATTCGGCACCTTCGTCCTGCCCCGCTCCCATCTCTCAACGGGCAGGCCGGACTGTCATCCGTGTGTGGCGCTTGGGGCCCGAACCGAGCAAAGGTCCCGGGGTCCCGAGCGCGTCTCGGCCCGCGGCAACGAGTTCGACCAGGCCGTGCTCATCGGAGGTCGGAGGGCACCCTGGTAGGGCCCCTACCTACTCGGAGTCTCCTCCACGTGAAGATAAGTCGGCCATCGAAGATGCCGATGTCGCACGGGCGGTCTTCCGCCGCGCGATGCTCCCAGCTGACCGGGCCAAGTTCGAGGCCCTCGAGCTCGAGGAGATTGTCGACCAGACATACCGTAACGCTGTCCGAGTAAGTTACTTTCTCACTTTACTTTCAGCCATCAGCATTTTCTTTTCCCTTACTTATCGTCATTTTCCTTGCAGCATTTCCACAAAATTGATACTCTGGTATTCATGGCCTCGGGATGCCAGAATGAATCTCGATGATTCCAGAAACAGTTGGAGTCGGCCGAGAAGAGGCTCGCGAAATTGGAGGCCGCGTTGGCCGAGGCCCTCGCGCGGAGGGAGGCCACTGAGGCCAGGCGGCTTGCAATCATCAGCGAGCTCGAGGAAGAGAGAGCCGCCCCCTCCTTGACGAGGTCTGAGCAGCGCGCCTTCGAGGCGCGACTTGCCGATGCTCGCACCGAGGCCGCCGGCCTTAAGTATGAGGGTGGAGTTCTCCGCCTGAAGGTCGAGCAGCTCGAGGCTCAGGAGAAGAAGGCGCTCGAGCAATCCCAGAATACCGTGGACCTCTTCAAGAAGTCGGAAGAGTTCCACGACATGCTGGAGGAGGAGACCATGGACGGGTTCCTCCGGGGCTTTGAGAACTTCCGGAGGCAGATGGCACGATTCTACCCCCAGCTCGATCTTTCTGGGATCCGGCCGAGGTCGGGGGTCGGCAAGGAAAGCGAGTTCAACCTGCCCTCGCTGCTTGAAGAGGAGGAGGCGAAGGAGGAGGCCGAGGCTGAAGTCGAGGTCGTCGGGACTGAGGCCGCTAAGTCCGATCCAACGGCTCAAGCAACTCCTGCTAGGGAAACTCCCAAGGTCGCCGGCGAAGTTGCACCTGCGTTCGCTGTGGAAGGTCCCGAGCCAGTTCCTGCCCAGGACCCTCAAGTGATCATCGTGGATGATCCCGGTGCCGATGAAGCCGCAGCCTCTTAAAACTCGCCATCTCTTTTTGTTTTTTTTCTTTTTGTTGTAAGCGAGGTCGGCCTCCAAACTTGCTGTGGGGCCGACTTCCAATTTTGTACTTCAGCCTTCGGGCTTTTATTAATGAAATAGTTCTTTTTGACAAATTTGCACTTGTTTTTCCCCTGTTGTGTAATGAGTAGGCTTTTATTTCGATCGCTCAAGTTGAACTATTTCTGATGAATCCTAAGTGTTCGGGCTCGGCTGAGTCCGTAGACTTAGGCTCGAGTCACGTTTACTAAACTATCGAGCTTAGGTCCAACAAGGATGGCATTTAGGCGCTAGACTTAGACCTTAGGAAAATTTGCTAAGTCTTCGAGCTCGGCTAAGTTTGCAGACTTAAGTTCCAACTTCGTTCGTCAAGTTCGATTCTCCCCAACGAGTTTCTCCAAGTCTTCGATCGTGACCAAGTCCACAGACTTAGATTCCGTAGACTTAGGTCTTGACAGCGTTTGCTAAGGAAGGCTCCAAGTTCAGATTTTAGAAGAATCC
>JAOXJJ010000725.1:2536201-2557012 GCA_025769935.1 Phoenix roebelenii | reverse complement strand
CCGCATCAGATGGCGCTAGAAGGAGGGCCTCGGCCCTTCGCCTATCCAGCAAGGAGCCGACCCGGGCACAGGACCTCTCCGCTGGGGGCTGTGTTGCGGGAGGTTCCCCGAATTTAGTCCCACATCGACCGTGTAGTGGGAAGGTCTGTGCCATATAATGGGGGGCTCAATCACCCTTCCCTGGTGAGGCGCCTTTTGTGGGATAAAACTGTGAGGCGGGCCTAAAACGCCACCCAGAGCGGACAATACCTCGCCAGGGACGCTTTCGTTCTGCTGCTCGGTTGGTGTGGGCTATGCTGGTGACGGGGTGCAAATCCCGCATCACAAACTACCAATAAATTCGATTCAAAATTTATTCAAACAAAAATTATAACCAGCCTCTAATCTCTCCAGCATGCTGCCTAGGCCAGTCCATTAACAACCCAGTAAGTTACGTGCCTAAGTATCTCTAGTTAGATTATGCGTATAAATATACATATATCTGCGCACACACATATATACATGTATATGTAAAGAATTTTCAAAAAAGAAATCCATAGCTGGTATGCAGATGATAAGTAATTTAAAATTTTATCTTTTAAATATGAGTATAAAAACTAATTTTTAATGTATCTTACTGAGAAAATCTTATTATGAAATCCTATTATAATTTTTAGCGACTATATATAGCTGTGACCATCATAGTGGAGAGAGCTCGATTTCTGAAAATATAGCATGTCCGAAAAAGATTATTGTCTCTTTCCTTACCAAAAAACAAAAAAATAAAAAAGTCAGAGTTAACGTGCTACCAACCAATTGTCTACTTTCAGCCATATGAACTGTTTGGAAATTTCCGCAGATCCCTTTCAAGAGAATTGCATCCCAGCTGAACGGGTTCTTTTTTTTTCCCACTAAAACGGAAGTATAATACCAAATGTATATGAATACAACCAAAAAAATCAAAAAGCAAAACATCTCGAAGAGTACTAGGTAACTCTGCCTTACCCATTCATAGGTATCTCCCTATTAGGGTTCGCTTCACTAGATCTTGGAATGTGCAGCAAGGCCAAGGCCATGACACTTATCCCAGTGCAACATTATGGATCAGTTATTGCAACTATTACTATTTTCAAATGAGTTTAAAGCTTGGGTTGGCTTATCCCATATGCCCTATCATTAATCTTATTCACACTATAAGTTTGTTGCAGCAGATGAGATGCTATCAAATTGAATCTGTTCCTTGTGTGAAATCTCATACCAAAATGCTCAGGATTAAAGGATTGGTGTGCTTTGCTGAGCAACCTAGCTAGGGTCCACATGTCAGGAATTCCATTCCAAAGGAGCAGGGGCCTGATAATGATAGGCCCCTAAGGGCTGTCTAGGCTTATTGATCAAAATTTCAACATCAACAAGAGCTTTTTTCACCTTACCTTTATTAAGGTGGAGTGAACCCTAATCTGGAAATATATCGAAATCTCACTCAATCACAGTGAAACCTTCCTGCAAGCCTTTCATCTAAGATAGTCCTAGTAACTGCCGTACCTACCACCCCAAGGTGTCAATGGTTGCTATGCTCTTCGCCTACGTGTCTTATACTCCACGGGCACAAATCATCTACGGTGTGCGGTTTGCACTGCAGAGTGCTATATGCCGCTTTGAATGACGGCCATCGAGAGGTGTACAACATTCTACGTAGAAGATCCTGGGTCATATTGCAAATGGAGAATCCTAGCCTGTTACGAAAAGCTGAAAGCTCAAGTTTTGTCTCTTGGTCTTCGCGATCCACGTTCTTTCCACAGATGTTATAGTTTTTGGATAAGGGACGGCACCACACTTAAAACATGGGCAGTTAGAGGGTCAGATTTGGCGGCGTTTGTTCATGCAGGAAGGTCTTATATTTTCCAACCTCGGAGACCATGAGATCCCTAGGCTGCGATTCAAAGATCAAAAAGGGGCATATGGTTTTAATCTTAGTTGATCCATCCCAAAAACTCAGTCACATGTACAGTAGATAAAGATTAGCTCACTCATTACCTAAGCCAAGGTAAACTGATACATTCTAATATACCAGTCTGCATATTGATATCAACAACCCAGTAGACATATTTCAGTTCTCTTTTCCATCTTCTAAACATAGAGTTTTCCGTTTCCAAATGATATAAGTCTCTTGATTCTATGACAGACTTGGGTCTAAATTCTGTCTTTGGTACATTATTAATGTCTTAGGTCGAAATAATATTAAAATAAGTTATTTTACGTACATATCCTTCTAAATATTAAAATTTGTATGAATATTCTTCCAAAATTGATATTTGCATGTATATCTTCATAAAATACTTATTTTGCGCACATATCCTTCATTTCTTTTCTTTGTTTTGCATATATACCCACACCATCTAATACCATTAAGAAATTAGTGATTTAAAATTAAAAATAATTAAAATATCCTTAATGGGTAGATATACAAAAAGAAATATTTATAAGGATATATATGCAAATAACACTTTACGAGGGTATTCATGCAATTTGACATATTTAGAAGGATTTACATGCAAAAAATTCTAATTTTATTTTTTTCATTCATGCAATTTCTATATCAATTTGGAGAGAATTCATGAAAGTTTCAATATTTAGAAGGGTATTTATGCAAAAATCTAAGAATTTTTTTGTGTGTACACCTTTATAAATATATGAAATTGTATAAATACCCTCCAAAATTACTATTTGCATATATACCCTTATAAGCATTTTTTTTGCATGTTTATCCATTAATGGTATTTTCATCATTTCAATTTTAAACCGCTAACTTCTTAACGGCATTAGATAGCATGAGTTCATACGCAAAAAAAAAAAGAAAAAAAGAAAATATATACAAAACAAGTGTTTGATGATGATATACATGCAAATATCAATTTTAAGAGGATATTCATGTAAATTCAAATATATAGAAGGGCATGTACGCAAAAAAAACCCTCATGCTCTCTTCAGTCCAAATAATATCAGATTGAAAATTTGAAATATCATTAATGTCTTACCATTCTCGTGTTAATATATCTCATGCTTATATATCCCAATTATTATTTCTTGATGGAGATATGATGTCTCCTAGTCTTTATTTCCCGATGGAGATACTATGATATCTTGGAGCTATAAAATGAGAGAGAGAGAGAGAGAGAGAGAGCGAGGGAGAGAGAGATTCTTGTTGATGTGATGGGCCTCGTGGGCTTTCCTGCGGGGAAGTGAGGTGCATGTGATACCAAAAGCCGAGTATGGGCGAATGGGTCATGCCCCCCGACAACACACGTGGCTCTGATTTCGAGTAGCAAATGAACTCCTGTTTTTGAGGCCCAAGGTAAAAGTCCGGATCTCTTAACCAACCTTGAACTCTCACGAGTGCCGGATGTGGTTAACAAGATCTTGTAGCGTACGTACATGACTGCATGTGTTGTGAGGTGGTGCCCCGTGATTACAAACTTGACCATATCTGAGTCTGTGGTTGCACATGGGCTCATGAAAACAACACATGGATACTGAGAGAGAATAAAATTATTGGTCGGATCAGATCCACCGACTCAGTTATAGACTAACCCAACTGCAGAGCAACACACATGTTTGTATCGCTCCACTTCCCTCCTCTTTCTTTTTCCTACGTGAATGTACGTATTGGTTTTGTGGTTGGATTGATCCACCGCCGAGTTAGTAACTCTAGTCCAACCAATAATTGAGCGGGAGCGAGGAGAATTCTATAGGTGTGGGCTTTTTTTGTATTCTTATGCATGTGCTCTCTTCGGGCCATCGCATCAGCTAGCTTCCATTATCTACTGACACGATCGCTTCATATAGCTATTTGGAGTATTGCAAGTAATTCTTTTGTAAGCCTCCCCTATCTTGGTATAGCCTGATGTCTCATTAGGGCCTGTTTGGTGGGGCATCCATAATGCTCATTAGGGAACAATTTGTAAGGAGAGGGGTGGCAAATGCATGATAGAAAAACTCCAAATCAAACAGTATAACCACCACTATAGCAGAGGTTTGGTAATATGCTGGAGTTCCCAACCCAACCCCAAAAGGTCAGAAGTGGATTTTAAGTCACCTAAGCTATTTCTAGCAAAAGAGGAGGTCCCTATCTTAACTTCAAAAAGAATTGGGCCTACGTTGTTGCAAGGTCACAATTGTATCCTAGCTTTACAAGCAAAATGGGCTTACTGGGCCTGTCCTTCTTGTCAAACTTTGTTAGTTCCCTATACATCTCTTCAAAAGGGAGTATTTTTGTGTTAAAGATAATATTTAAAAATTGATTGGATTAGAGGATCCCATTGATACCACGCTTGCTTGTGGGACCTTTTATATATTCTAGTCATATAAACTACACCTTTTATGTGCTTGTTTGTTGGGTTTTGATTCTTTTGAAGAGGCAATGGGAGATATTTGAGTTGGGTCAAACTTAAATGCCGGTTGATTTCGAGTGGGCTGCATGTCTAGTCTCTCTCGGTTTCGGTGGAGGATTGGACTTTCAGCCGGCCTGGTTCCATTCTTTACCCAATTGAATCAAGCAGGCCTGTGCTTTCATCGTGCAGACTATGTCATATTCAACCCAAATTGTCCTGCCTCCTGTTTTTACTTTTTAGCAATATTTAGACCATAATTTTTTTCTTTTTCCCCCCTCTCTCTCTCTCTCATGATAAATACTTTAGTGCAAGATTTGCCATCTCAGTACCGAACTCTGTATTAGTACCACACTAACACAATATTGGTACAGTACGGTACAGAGTTTTTTTTGATGTACCGAGTGTCGGTATGCCACTCGTACTGAGTACCAGTACTGAATCGTTACGGTACGTCTCGTATTGCTTGATTCGGACCGATATGACATACCATGTTTCAAGGTGCTAGATTAGTTTTTCTATTATTCTCTACATATAACAATGATTCTATTTATAATGATCTATCTGGCTAGCAATCCTTATCTAAATTTAACACACCATTGGAGCTTTGAAAAAATATAAAATGATTAAACTCCATCATAGATGGCATTTTTAATGCACCTTTCATTAATTGAATTATCTCCAACCACATTAGGAGGCAAAGTTTTGACCTTTATGGTTTTATACCAAAGTTATTGCTCTTGGTTGATAGCAATGACAAATCCCTCTCCTCCACGAAAGTTACAAGTAAGAGAGATATTAGTTATTATATTGTATTAATGAAAATACGAACTGTAGAGCGACATGCTTACAACTCCCATGAGGACCAAGGGAGTATCTGTTTTGCCAAAGCTTTAAAACATAAAAAAAAAATCAAATTCAAATAAGAAATAAAAAAGAATGAAAGCAAGTCCTAGCTATACTTGAGGTAACATAACCCTACTTGATTCCATTCAATCCGATGAATTCGGTTTATTGGACTAAGTCCTACCTGATCCATTCTAACTGGAACCCATCCTGCCTAAAACTGCAAGTGAACGCTGGCGATTCGTTGAAACAAACACTGCTAATCTGAACCACATTCCATCAAATTCAAGTAAATACACATGAACCTAAATATTTGCTAGTGCCATGATATCCTAGCAAACGAGCAACTGACCGCTACATTGGATAGCGTATTCCGGCTGGACCAGAAAGAGGGGCATATATAGAAAAAGTCGGCTCCCGAGATTAGAACTGGGCCGGGCTGACGTCATGATGTAAAAGAATCGTTTGGTGCCATCCACCAAACGATGAAGCCCCCCGGGGCAAGAAGAGGAAAGCCGAGAGCCACACCTCTCTTCCCTCAGATCTCGCTGTTTCACTGCAAGACCCGCCTCGGAGCGACCTCCAAGCTCCATTAATGGCGATTCTATTCTTCTTGGACCACGGATCTTAGATCCCAAGATCTTCATCGCAAGGCTGTTTCGACCTTTTGATCTAGAGAGAGAGAGAGAGAGAGAGAGAGATCGGCGGAGAGGAGGAGGGGGAGAGAGATGCTTCGATTGAGGGCATTCGGTCCGTCGGCTGACAAGATCGTAAAGATCCAGCTCCACCCCACGCATCCATGGCTCGTCACCGCCGACGACTCCGATCACGTCTCCGTCTGGAATTGGGAGCACCGCCAGGTCCCGATCCCTCAAGATTCCACACGTTTCTTGATTATTTTTCCCGCCCGATGATTTCCGGTTTCTTGATGTCTTCAATGCCTTCTTGTTCTTGTTTCTTGAACTTTTTAGGTGATTTACGAGCTGAAAGCCGGTGGCGTTGATGAGAGGCGGTTGGTCGGGGCGAAGCTGGAAAAGCTCGCGGAAGGAGAATCTGGTGCGCAAGAATATTTCTTTTCCATTTTCTGCCTTAAATTTTGAATAATGAAACTATAGCGACCAAGGTTACTTTCTGTTTCATGTTACAAGAATATTGCACATCGTATGCTATAGTTGGAAAAAATGATACTCTTGTCAAGAAATAAGCCATAAACAGTGAGGATACTCCGTAACTTGTAGAATGAGAGTTCTCTTCTCGAAAGATTACTAGGACTACTCCTTGAACTGCAGTAAAGCCCCTCATGCCACTTTGGGCCTTGACCCCTCAGCATACGGCTTATCTATGCCATCTTGGAAGGACTCCAACTTTCGCATTAATCTTTCTTGAGAAATTTCATCCTTAACTTTGATGTCACAACCTTTTAGTGAACTCTCTTTTCAAGGTATTGCAGCATTTTCTATTTTCTTGATCCGTAGGTCCCTAGTTTTTCAAGTTCATCGTTTTGATGTTTATGACATGATGTTTTGTGTTCATGCCTTAGTAGTCCGTGATTTGATTTGAGGATGACAATACTTTTGGATGTTTTTAAACATCTTGATCGTTGGCCTTAATCATCCAGGTTTGGATGTAATGCCCATGACACAAGTAGGAAAATGAATTCCATAAGGTCAATAGTCATCCATTCATTTTCTTCTAGACATTAACAATCTGAACCAATTTATTGATGATGTTATTTTGGTCAGCTGTTATCTCAGACTGTGACAGATTTGAATTATTTCATAAATAGTCCATGACAAAGTCATGTTAAAGTTTTCCTTTTTGACAAGGTTTAATCGGCTGCTTTGCAACCATTATATGCCATCTAAAGATTCTTTTATTTGCTAATAAAATTTTGATATAACTAGCAACTTGTTTCAAAAGAGGATTTCATTCAAGAGCTTATTTGAAGTATTTTTAAACAAAAGGAATATGTAAAAGCTTGAAATAACATCAGAGATAACCCTAGGTAGAAATATTTACAATAGTGATCCATAAGTTGACCCCAAATAGTTGACTAGGGTGTCATGTTATTATTCAAAGTGATTTGAGCCTTCTTATATGCATCCCCTCGAAACTAGTCTGCCAAGTAATCTAACATTCAGCATTGCTGTCACTAGCAATTGGTTCGAGAGTGCTAGTTGCTAGAGAATCGAAGGTTCACATATTATGTATCTTGATATGAGTAAATTTTTGAAATAGACCAAGGAACTTTGATAGAGATCAAAAATATTGCCATAGAAATGTGTCCGGTAATTGGATCATCGAAATTTGAAAATGATTGGAGATTTATCCCTTTGAGGTTGCTAGTCAAAAGAGCCAGCGAAGGATTAATTTCGATCAAGTGGTTTGTTAATTTCAGCCCATTGATCGACCTTTTGATTGAGAATGAATTGCCTAATGTCTTTGGTTTGTACGATCAATGGCCAAGATCAAATTTAGAAAGCTAATGGGTGTTTCTGTTGAAAAATCCTGCAATATAAAGTTATCTTTCGAGAAAATTTTCCAGTAAAAAATTCAACTCCTCTCAAGGATGGACAGTCTTTTAGAGATTTCCTCCTCTATGATGGGGTCTTATTATAGACAGGAAAGGAGAGGTGGGTGGCCGGTTAATTTGTCATCTCAATCTTCAGTAGCCATTTCACAGTGACACAGTTTCCTTATTTTTGTGGGAGCGATGCAAGTAGTGGTGCAGGCTTGCAAAAATTCATCTATTTCTGGCAAGGCTCATTATGCAGCAAGAACTAAAAAGCAAAGTAATGTAGCATAAGAATAAAAATAAAGGTAAAGGAAGTAGTAAGGGAATCTCGAACTTTAAGGCTTGAGATGGTACTTAGAAATCATTGAATCTTCTTTCCTATCAAGCTTTGGTGTCTCGCTATTGGTCTTCTCAAGGCTTCTTAAATTTGAAAGTTAGCCAGACAGCTGATAGATTGGTTACTGCCCAAGTAGGCAATGGATCCTAAAAACTTGAATTGAGTTGTTAGATTTTTGTCTTGACCTGCAATTGCTGCTGATCCTGTGCTAATGTCATCCGCCATTAACGCAACCTGACGATGACTGAGGGGTCTGTCAAAGAAATCAGTGTCAGTCAAAGAAGTGAAAGAAAAATAAGATATCAAGTGTCCAAATAGCAAAAGGACTCTTGACAAGTAAGTGTCACTTTGAAAATCACTAAAATATTAGCTTGACCACTTGTGGAGTGGGTTCCCAATGTAAAGGAGAAAAAAAGATCTGGCATCTTCTATTTCATTCATTTATATTTTTTTCAGTTGTGAGAAATCCTTGTGTTGTCAGTAGTACTCCATTGCATAGAAAACTAGTGACTGACACATTGTTTACGAAATCTTATCATCGTTTGATCTCTGGTCATTAGGCAAGTTGTCTGAGAGGATTGTGGGCGGCATCATTATTGATATGCTAATGGATGAGCTCCATGTCAGATGCTGTGTGACACAAATAATAATGACAGATGTTCATATCTATATAAAGAACTTTTTTTTTTGCCCAAAATGGATGCACACTCACAGTATGTATATATGTATGTATATGCATGTGAAAAGATCTGGCCGCTTCTGTTTCATTTATTTCTATTTTTTTGGTTGTGAGAAGTCCTTGCTTTGTCACTAGGACTCCATTGTATAGAGAATTAGTGAGTGGCACATCCTTTAGGAAAACTTGTCGTCATTTGATCTCTGGTTATCGTGCAAGTTGTTTGAGTCTAATGTCAGCTACATCATTATCGATTTGCTAATTGACGAGCTCCATGTCCGATGCAACATGTTGCAAATAATAACGACAGATGTTTTTATCTGTATAAAGAACTTTGATGTTGTGTCTGAAATGGGTGCACACTCACAATCTATCTATATATATATGTGTGTGTGTGTGTGTGTGTGTGTGTGTGTGTGTGTGTGTTTGTGTGTGTGTGTGTGTGTGTGTGTGTGTACATACTCATACGATGCTAGTAGAAGCCGTAGAAACTGTAGATTGACACCAACTTGACAATTATCTGTAGATTTCATGTTCCTTAAATGGTGAATGTTCAGTGATATTACTCAAAAACAAAAAAGAAGAAGATTTCATAGTTTGAAATAATCCTCATTACAGGGCTTAAAATATTGGGACGTATAGAGAAAATTTCTTTTTTTCTTAGACCAAGTATGGAACAACAAGAGTTTTCTATATACAATAAAAAGATGCAATAACTTGAGTTGATAGTGGATCTGTTCTTCTTAGAATTGAATGATGAGAAATTAAAAAAAAAAAAGAAGCTAGCACTAGAAAGTTGTGATTAATCTTGTCAATTATGGTTATGTTTTCTGTATTTACTTATGATGATGATTTGGATAACCTGAAGAATATATAACTAGGTTTTCATCAAAACAATCTTCCCCTTCCTCCAGACGAATTGATCAGATCATTGTGCACTATAGTTGCTTATCAATTATGTATTAGTCTATTCAGCCAATTTCTTTTTAATTATGTAAAACTTATGTAGCCAAATTGATGGACTAGTTGCTAAGTCTGTGCTTGTGTTGCTCACAGAGTCCAAAGGAAAACCCACAGAGGCCATCCGTGGAGGAAGGTAAGGAAACTGATTGCTTTATGCCTTCTTCAGTTTCCTGGACTTTTGCTGGCTTTACTAAACCCCATGATGGGTTATGGATCTTGAAGTGTGAAGCAGGTTAGCTTCTATGATGATGATGTGCGGTTCTGGCAACACTGGCGTAATCGCTCTGCGGCTGCCGAAGCTCCAACTGCAGCCAATCAGCAATCCTCTGCTTTTGGTTCTCCTGCCCCATCCACTAGAGGAAGGCATTTTCTTGTCATTTGCTGTGAGAACAAAGCCATATTTTTGGATCTGGTGACTATGCATGGGCGTGATGTTCCTAAGCAGGAGCTTGATAATAAGTCTCTTCTTTGGTATGCAGTTTCACGCTTTTGCTTCTTTTTTTTTAATAAATGCTTGGAAACTTGAATTTCTCCATTCAGTGCCCTTCCAAGTTTTTTAGAAGTAATGTATTTATTTGTGGTACGCAGTGCTCTATAAGTGCATCTTACATATTGAAAAATTTAATTAATGGATGGCTTCATGACATAATAATGCTACTTTCAAAATTTTTTATATGAAAATATTGCAGTTAATGTATTGTCCTTCACCACTAAGAAAAATCCTCTTCTCTATATTTAACAAGCAATTTATGTTGTTTTCTTTTTATCTGCATTGGAAAGGAAAAAAGAGGGAGGCAAATGCTTATTTGTTTATGAATTACTAGCTTATGATCACCTGAAAGTGACATAATAGTTATACTAATTATGTCATGTCCATGTCTGGTGAAATGGACTTGAACATGTTGGGTTATAACCACCAACTTGAGAAGAGTCCTCTAGATTTTGGGGTCTATGGATCAATCAGATATTCAACACTTTTCACCTGAAGGATGGACATGTAACCCCACATCTGGGGTAATTTTGACCAAATTCTAGGACCTTGCTTGACCTAATTAGT
The DNA here is from genome assembly GCA_025769935.1 of Phoenix roebelenii. Taxonomy (NCBI): domain Eukaryota; kingdom Viridiplantae; phylum Streptophyta; class Magnoliopsida; order Arecales; family Arecaceae; genus Phoenix; species Phoenix roebelenii. The sequence goes on along the minus strand of JAOXJJ010000725.1, from coordinate 2,546,254 downwards.
TCATTCTGGCACTTTTGGTTTAGATGGTGCCCAAGCGAAAACAGAATTGTCATCGGAAGATGTGCGAAATTAGGAAAATAACTTCTCTCATGAAAAATAAAGGAATAAAATAAAGTAAGATTGAAAGAGATAACCTTATCTTAAAAGAAAAGTTTGTGAGAAAGAGAAAGAGGAAGATGGCCCTTCTTTTAGCAGTCCTATTTTCACTAGGGGTGGCAATCGGGTCGGGTCGGACATAAACGGGTCGGGTCAGATGTTAAACAAGTCAGAAAAATATAAACCTGAACCTGTTTATTAAACAGGTCAGAAATTACAACCTGAATCCGACCTGTTTAATAAACATGTCACCCGACCCGATCCGTTTAACCTGTTTATTAAATAGGTCGATTAAACAGGTTGGGTTGGTTTATGCTTACCCGTTTAACTAAATTTTACTGTAAATAACCAGAAATAAAATACTCCAAATAAAAGAGGACCTTTTTCGCCCGCTGCCTTCTCGGCTTCTCCCGACCCATCCGCCACTCCCCATCGCCGCCGCCCGCTACCTTCTTCCGACCCATCCGCCGCTCCCCATCGTCGCCGCCCGTTGCCTTCTTCCAACCCATCCGCCGCTCCCCATCGTTGCCGCCCGCTACCTTCTCCCGAGCCATCCGCCGCTCCCCATCGCCGCCTCGTCCACGACAGCATGGCTGGTCCCGGCGCAGGCCCACTCCTTCCAATCTGAGCCCCCGTCCGCCTAGCCGAAGCGGATCAGGACCTTCTCCATCTACCACTGGAAGCCTGGAACCTCGACGATCCCTCCAAGCCTCGGCTCCAGAGCTACGAGATCGATCTCGCCAAGTAGATGGAGATCGTCCCCCGGATCGCGAAATCCTTGAGTTGCTGCGCCGTTACCTCCATTGCAGTCCGTGGGCTTGCTCGGTCCCTGCCGTGGTCGCTGTTGACGGGGAGGCAGAAGTAGTTGGCAAGGGGGAGGAGAGGGCAGAGGCGGAGGTCCAGAGGAGAGGCGAGGGGGGGGGGGCGGAGGCGAAGAATCCGGAGAGGGCGGAGGAGAGGGGAGACCGGGAGTTGGGAGAGGGATGGGGTGAAATTGAAATAGAATTGGGGAAATCCCTAGGGAGAAAGGAGGAGAAGTCGCGGTGAAATTGGGCCGAGCGGCGTGTGGGCCTTTTTTGGGCCAGAAAATTTGATCCAACCTATATTAAACGGGTCAGACATCTAAAACCTGTATCCGACCCAATCAATAAATAGGTTAAATGGGTCAACCTATTTACGACCCGAACCTTTTTAGGCCAAACCCAAACCTGTTTATGGCGGGTCGAACACGGGTCGGGTTGGCGGGTCGGGTCATATTTTGCCACCCCTAATTTTCACCACTCCTTGTTTATAAGTTCTGGGCAATGTGTTTATAAGTTCTGGGCAATGAGATCCAGTTTTTTTGGACCTTCTTGTGTTTTGATTTCCTTTGATGATGATGAATATTTTGTTTTGAGGCTTTTCTAATTTGAATAATAATGCCATTTTTATCACTTAGGTCATGCCCTGCTAGGAAAGTATTGCAACAACATGTTCTTTGACATCGTTTCATTCTTCTAACAATGTTAATATATTATTTTCATCTGGCAGATCAGTTGGTGGGCTACATCTATTACTTGGTCCCAATTCTGGTTGGTTGATGTGATATATGAGAGGTGGAAAGAAATTTTAGGGGAATAAACTTGCTTGTTGTTTACTGCTGTCCTCTGCTTCTATGTAGATTTAACATCGTGCGTCCGTGCAACTTGCTGTCTGGTCACATTTTGAAAACCATTAACCACTTGATCATACCCATACTTTTTGCTACTAGATTGGTTCTGCTGGTTGATTTAGGGGTCCTTCTTTAATTCCTGTTTGGTGAATTACTTTGGTGCTACTGGTTGTAGGTTGCTGGAATTGTAGTTTTCTTGAGGCGGTTTTAGAATTTTGATCCTGTTTTGGCCAATTTTCACTCCAAACATATGGTGACATGGTCCTATTTGCACATGATTTGAACTTTGCTGCTCCAAGGTTTTTGGTTGGATGTTTCTGAATAATATTTTCTTCCCATTGTTTTTTGAGTTGCATGTTACACTTTTTTCTTGCTTTAGTCGCTTATTTCTTTTAGCTTATTTTGTTGCCTCTCTCTTTCCATTCTTCCTCTCTACATGTTTTTTGAGTTGAAGATCATACATTTCTCATTGACTAATAAAAAAATAATTTGTTTATCAGGTTTACTTTACATTTTGCTTTTTAAGTTTCATTTTAGTTTCTTCCAGCATCTGGTCACTTTTCATATCTTCCGCAACCTTGTGCTTCAATATTACTCATGGAATTTTATTTTATTCCTGGTTTGGTAGTTTATTACTGATATTTCTCTGAACTTGTATCGAGATTGCAGTATGGAATTCCTCTCTAGATCTGCTTCTGGCGATGGCCCTCTTGTGGCATTCGGTGGATCCGATGGTGTAATAAGAGTTCTTTCTATGTTAACATGGAAGGTTTGGTTATGTTCCATTTTTCCTTTTAATTTTTGCTTGTTTAAAGTATCTAAATTTCTCATTCTGAATTGTCCACTGCAGCTCGTCCGAAGGTATACTGGTGGTCATAAAGGATCAATATCATGCTTGATGACATTTATGGCATCTACCGGCGAGGCAAGTTTATTATACACTGGACTGGAATTTGTTATTTAATGTGATAAACCTGTGCAGTCCATGATTGACCTCTCGATTTATTTATTTATCTCTAGGATTGAATGATGTGATGCTCCTAAACTAATCCTTGTTATCATGGTTTTCAGTCCATATTGTACCGTTTTGGTCTGTATCGTATCGTGCCAACCACAAACTAAGATGATTCATAGTCTTGGTACGAATTGGGGCCCAAACCACTTGGTTCTAGTCCTTAATGGGCCGAACTGCTTGGAACTGTATGGTTCAGCCTGGTAAGGGCTTAGGTTGGGCCCGATTATCCCTTGCTGCTCAATAATTAAGGGTGGTTCAACCCAGTATGGGTTGGTATGGTACCGGTATGTCCTGCACCTATTAGCCACTCGTATGCAGTCCGGTACTGAGATTATGAGCCTTGCTTCTTTTTAATGTTATTCATTGAACATATTGTACATTGATTATCTATGACTTATATGTCTTTATCAAAAATTGCCGAATCGGGCCAAACCAAGCCGACCCGGTCTTTGACCGGAAGACCGGGTCGGTTTGCTTTTGAAAAACGGTTCTGGCCCAGTAACACTGGCCGGAACCGGCCAATACTGATGCAGGATAACTGCAGGGAGAAGAGGGAAGAAAAAAGAAGAGAAGAGGAGGGAAAGAAGGAGAATCAGGCTTCTCACCTGGCTCTGGCCATGGCTTCACGCTAGGGTTTCAGAGAAAAGAAGGCTAATTCATTCAATCAATCATCAATTCCTAAACACGAACATGGACCCATATATATAGGGTCGCAAAATAACAAAAGATCTCTATAAAGAAAACAATCTCATAAAAACTCTAAAATGATAATATGTAAACAAGCGCATTCGACATAAAATAAAATAATATAAAATCAATCCAAAATAAAATCAAAATGGCTGGACTGGCTGGACCTGCTGCACTGGCTGAACCCTGTAGCGACCATCGACTCGAGTGATAGCTGACCTGGCACTGGTGTCCGCACCAACTCTCTTCGGGTGGGAAGAAGTTGACCTCGACGAAAGCGGCTTGGTGAAGCCCTGGCTCAGTGAATTCTAGAGGTTGGCTTTGGGGGTTCACCGAGGATTCCCTTGCCTTTAGTGTCTCGGCTTGGGACAGGGGCAGTAGGAGAGGGTCTAGGGGTAGAGGACCCTACAGAAGGTTTGGGCTCTGAAGAATTAAGATTTGTGGACGTGCCCCGAATGTTAGGGCGCTTCATAAACACGGAGTTGGAGACATGCTCATAGTTCAACACGAATGCATAGGCCTGGTCTAACGTGGATACCTCTCGGAGGACAAGTTCCTTCCTAAGTTCATCATTAAGATCTCTACGGAACCGACTCAGGACCATTCTCTCATCCTTAATCACATTACATCGCATTATGTATTCATCAAATTGTGCGATGTAATTAGTGGCTGATTGGGTATCTTGATGTAAATTGTTCCATCGGTCAAGGAGATTGTCTTGGTAGCTGAGGGGCAAGTATTTTTCTTTTAGTTTTTTCTTCATTTCTATCTAATCAGTTATGGCAGGCTGATGTCTCCTAGCCAGAAGCTGGTCAGTGTTTTGCCAGAAAAGCTTAGCTCAACCAATGAGCTTCATTCTGGCAAACCGGATCTTCTTTTCATCAGACAAGTTGTACCATTAAAAGAAGTGGTCCATTTCGTGCAGCTAGTCTGAGAAAATCTTTGGATCGAGGCAACCATCAAAGGTGGGTGCTTCAACCCTGCTCTTTAGTACATCCTCATCATGATCACGAGGCTCTCTAGGTTTTACGTTAAATTGATAACCCCTATTGACATTAGGAAAAGGGCCCTGTCCTCTATGGCGAAGGTAGATTTGACGACGACCTGGGAAAGGGCTAGTGTCAGATTGGCCCTGGCGGACCGACCTTAGATGGTCTAGGGTTTCGTCCTTGACCTCTGGACCTTCCAAATGGGAGGCACTACCTTCTTTGGATCCCATGATTCTCTGAAGAGCAGCCTCAGCTGAGTCTAGTCGGGCATGGGCCTGGCTGGACACTGTGGTTAGGTCTTCAACTGCTTTCATTAAGGCTTCAATGCGGGCATCCATGGTAGATTAGGTTTCGGAATGCGGGACAACTAGAAGCTAATTTAAATGGAAAGCTAATTTTAGTAAATGAAATCAATCAGGGGATCACGTAATAATTGCAAGCAAGTAATTGCAGTCAAATAGAGCTAGTATTCTGTGTGCTGCAGGGTTGCACGAAGCCTCGAAGAACTTCCAAAGATTAGGTAGCCTTACAATTAATAGAAAAGATAGGTCACTATTAGGGTTTTGGTGTTGTCTGGAGTGGGTGTGTTGAATTTTTTTCAGAAAGCAATATCAATAGAGCATTTAAGAGTTAATTGATGTTAAATTTAGACAAACAAATAGAATTTTCAATAAAAGAAGAAACCTGACTTGGATTGGGCGACAACTAGCAATGCGGCTCGGCAAGTAGACTCGTCAAAGAGCTCCAATTGGGTTTGATCACAGCAACTCGTCGGGCCTGATGGGCCTATTGGACTCGAGAAATAAAGAAGGGGTTGTGGTATGGTTAGGCCTTGATGGGTCGAGCGATGGCTTGGGCTCGTGAAGTAAAGAAGGGCAGGTGGGCTTTGAAGTGGTGGTGCGGGCCTGATGGGCCCGCAGAAGCGCAGGGGGGTGGGCTGTTGAAGATGGGCTTGAAGGCTTGCAGGCTAGAAAGCCTGCAGCAGGGAGGGTGGGGTGGGTGGGGTTGGCGGGGTTGGCGGGTTGGAGTTGAGGTAGGCTCTAAAAGCCTACGGGCTGGAAGGAGGACCGCTACGTGTGGGGGGGGGGGGGTTGATTGAAGTGCGGATCGGGGCCGTTGGGCCCGATGGTTCGGGAAGGGGTTGGTGTGTGTGGGGACGGAGGGGGAGATGAGGCGGTGAAGTGGGGTTCGAAACCCTCTGAGCTTCCGAATCGTGGGGGAAAGAGGGGTTCGGGAAGGGATGGGGGGAAGGAAAGGATTGTGGAGAAGGGAGAAACCGAGGGTGGAACTCGGGCGGCGAAGGGACGAATGTGGCACGGTGACGACGGAGAGGCGCTGCGGGCGCGACGAGCGGCAGTGGTGAATCGGATGAAGGAGGGGGCGACGAAAGGATGGGCAGCGGAGTCCGGCGGCTGCGAGAGGTGGCAGGGCTCGACGGCAACAAGATGGCGACGCGGAAAGCGGCGATGGCGATGCAACGCGGGCGGAGGCGGAGCGGCACGAGCGGATGTGGCTGCCGTGCTAGGGCGTTGGAGATGAACAAGTAAGGTTTTTTTTTTCTTTTTTTTTGAACTCAGATCTTTTAGGATTCGGGTTATCGGGTGTGACCTGCTCCGATAACCCGTTAAGGGTCCGTCACGTGTAAGTCACGTGCGTCGCTTTCTTTCTTAACCCGATTGGGTTCGGGTTCTGCTTGTTTTTTTTCTCAACTTGACTGGGTTCGGGTTTCGCTTGGAGTTTTGAGGGAAGGTTTACCTGCCTTGTGGTGGTGGTTGGATTTCGCGGCGACAGTTCCGGGGGGAGGGGTTGCAGCGGAAGATGAGGGGCAGCGGCGTTCCTCGTCCGGAACCAGCCACGGTCGGCGGCAACAGGGTCACGGCCGAGAGCTTCCTCCGTCAGCCCGTATGCCGCGCAGTTGGAACCAGGGGTGGCGGGTTTCCGTGGGGAAGCGGTAGTCTCTGGTGGCGAAGCAGAGGCGAGGCAGCGCTACGGGGCGGAGGTGGTGGTGGGCGCCGAATTTCGCGGCGACGGGTGGAGAAACCGACGAAGGGGTCTTCCCCTGTTCCTCGTGTGAGAGCCGAGAGAGAGGGAAGAGAAAAAAAATAAAATTTTTCTTTCCTTTTGCAACGTGTACTGTGCGACGGCCTTCGACACGATCCGGCATCTGCGGTGCGATGGCTCTAGTAAAAATCTCGTGTGGTAGGAAGAAAAAAGGGATCGGGGGTAGCCCGTCCATAAACTGGTTTTTGAGGCTTTGGCAACATAGGCAAAACCCGGCTCTGATACTAAAATTGATGCAAGACAACTGCAGGGAGGAGGAAAGAACAACTGCAGGGAGGAGGAAAGAAGAAGGAAAAAGAAAAAAGGAGGGGAAGAAGGAGAACCAGGCTTCTCACCTGGTTCTGGCAATGGCTTCATGCCAGGGTTTCAGAGAAAAGTAGGCTAATTCATTCAATCAATCATCAATCCCTAAATACGAACGTGGACTTATATATATAGGGTCACAAAATAACAAAAAGATTTCTATAAAGAAAACAATCTCATAAAAGCTCTAAAATGACAATATGCAAACAAGTCCAATCGACATAAAGTAAAATAACATAAAATGAATCCAAAATAAAATCAAACTGGCTGGACCGGCTGAACTGGCTGGGCCCGCTAAACTGGCTGAACCCTGTAACGACCATTGACTCGAGTGATGGCTGATCTGGCATTGGTGTCCGCACCAGGTACTAGACTGAACTGGACGATTATGTTCGGTTCAACTAGGACTCGGTGTGAATTTTTGGTTCGCACTGAGTTAGGGCTATTTTGGGCCTTTGGCCCAAAGCCACAGCGCGCCCGCTGTGGCCTGAGCGTTCGGCTTTGAAAGTCGAACGATACTGAAAGGGAAGGCTGAAGAAGACTTTCCCCAAATTTGGGCCGTGTTCTTTTTCTAAAAAATTCACATATTAGAAGGAAGAGCCAAGGCTAATTAAGGTGTACTTTTTTTTCTATCTTCTTTCTTCTTTTTTTTACAATTTTTGAAAAAATAGCTTAAAAATTGCAAAATAAGAGAAGATCATACCAAATTTTTCGATTTGGGTTGATTTTTTAATATGTTGTAGATCTATGAAGCCATCAGGGAAAAAGGACCCAGAGCGTGATATTAGCTGAGAGCATGGACGAATGCTATCGGGCTGGCACTAGTGGTAGTACAACTGATGCAACCAGCAGTTTAGGGGAGGAGAGGTAACCAGGTTGAAGTAGTACTTAGCTGGTAAAGTGCTTTCAAGAGGAAGTGGAGCTCAAGTATGCAGATCCGATCCATAATTCTTTCGTTAATGATGACGATGATCCAATGATCGGATGGCTTGTAGGCCAGTAGAGGAGCTGGAGCTTGACGAGTCTGGATTGCTTCTACGATTGGCCAGCTTTGTAGCCAGCGAGGCTAGGGTCAATGCAGGGCAATGGGTTAAGCACAATATTTCATGCCCAGTTACAGCTGATCAGCCACAACCGTAGAGGAGCCAGTCATCACATGACTCTTTGTCCGAGACATGCTCTCAAATACATGATCGAGAGCTGCTCGACGAAGCTACTACACTATCAGGTTGACTATGTTGGGAGGGCGATATAGTCAGGCAGAAAGGGGCATGAACGGTAAAATGGCAGCTGCTCAGCAGACCAAACAAGAAAAACAAAAGGTTCCAATGGAGAGTGTCAAGGAGTTATGGAGCAGTAGCAATGACAGTTCTGGTGGTCATGGATATGCTGACCATAGAGAGAGTGGAGGACATGAGACCATTATTCATAAGACAGCCATAGGATGATCTTCGATACACCAATGAGTTTTAGTTTACGTATGCTACACAGAATCGGAATCATGATGCACGAGCTGATGGAGCCCGCCAAGATCTGATTGCATATAGGAGACGGATCTCTCGAGGTCATTCAGAAGGACATGATGCAACTACAGATGACCTCGTACATGGAGTAAGATTTATAGATGTATCAGGTTCTAAGTCTTATACTGGATCCTATTATCCACAGCAGACAATCTATGACCTATATGGATACGGATATGAATATGGTGCGTCTGAGACATCTTCCGATGGTTACTATTCTACGCAGTCCGGAGCATCTCACGGGTCAGATTTTGCTGCTGACATATTCAGATGGGTCCCTCTACAGTCGTATTATCAGCTAGAGGACATCTCTCAGAGTCAGAGCTTTAACCAGAGATTCGAGAGTGCTCATAACCCAACGCATGTTCCTTACGTGATGAACATACATGACTACAATGCCGCTTGGATAGAGGGGTGGGTTGATGTGCCTCCCGATTATGCTGATAATTCGGATATCTACGAGAGGCATTGCCATTCGACCTGATTTTAGATATCATTATGCATGTTTGTTGGACTTTAAAAGTATGTAATTGATTGTATCTTGATGTGAGCATATTTTATGTTTTTTATTTTATAATTTGTATCTTTTTAAAGCAATAAGATGCATCATCTAGCTTAAATTGGGATCATAGAAACATTAGAAAACATAAAAAAAATCAAGAAAATATAAAAAAATCAAATTAGATTTATATTCATAGAAAAAGTTCGAAAGGAGAGAGAACTTCCTAAAAAATAAAAATTAGGGCGTGCGAATGCATGAACCAGGCCAACCGGTTCGGTTCGAACCGGTACCAAACCGGACCAGGCGCCGATCGGTATGGCACCCGGTACCAGTTCGGCCATCCTTGGTCTTTATAGAGTGAGAAATAAGCATCATATGTAGTTTGTGTTGCGGGGGCAAGCTTGGTTTAGGAGTAAAAGGGCTCGCAACAATGAGGGATGCATTCCTAAAGGGATCTATGAAGATAAACCCAAATAAACCCAAATAAATGAAACAAGGTCAGTCGGTTACACTTAAGAGTTATTGCTGTTGGCTGGGCAAATGGCCTGATAACATGATGAGGTTAAAAAAAAAGGAACACAGGTTCAGTCTTTAGGTCATAAAGCTTGACTGGGCCAGGCCTAGGCTTGGATTTCAGTATGAAATGAATGGTACCTGGATTTGGCCTGGCCCAAACTAAGAAAAGTACCCCAACTTGAGGTGCGCTTGGCCTGGTTCCTTTGACTTGGTTTGCACCAGCCTATGCTGATTCGAGCCTGGGCCCCTAGTTAGAGTTCGTCTGTAATCTGTATGGAGGATTTTACAATTTTGAACCTGCTTGTTATTGCTTAAGGGATATGGTAAGCGGTGAACCTGTCAAAGTTAAGTAAAATCTCGAAGGATAAATATTTTCTCCCTCTCTCATGGCAGCTGCATTCCTGGAAAAAGGACTGTGGTGTATTTGATGGCAAAGCTCATAAAATTATGAAGCTTCTTAAATTACACTGTTGTTTAGAATCCTCAATTCATTATCTGAGTAATCAGGTTTTAATTGTTTTCCCCTTAACTTACAGAGTGTTGTTTACATAAACATAGTTGTTTTTTTTTTTTTTGAATGTGCACTTTCAGGCATTCTTAGTTTCTGGTGCTAGTGATGGCTTGCTTATATTATGGAGCGCGGACCACATCCATGATTCAAGGGAACTTGTACCCAAGCTTAGTTTCAAGGTAGTCACATACCACGCCTC
>JAOXJJ010000725.1:2502495-2526794 GCA_025769935.1 Phoenix roebelenii | reverse complement strand
TAGCATTGAGTTCCATAGCCAGGACATCACCATAGAGTCCGCCTCATCCCAAGCATCAAATCTGGGATCACTTGCTTTAGGTCCTGTACCAAGTGACTCAATTTGCCTTTCCCTTTCAAGAACGTTCGGACCACCTGCGACCATTTTAGGTAATTCTTTCCATTCAATGTATATGCTGCTTGCAGGTTCTATAAATCTCCTAAAGAATGAGTAGAATTTGCTTCAACATTCTGCGTCTCAGAGGTGTTGGTGCTGTCTATGATTTCTGCCATGGCTGTTGGAGATTAGAGATGATGAGAAGATCAAGAAAGAGACCTGTTTAGGTCAAGAGGAAGAGTGGCCGAAGAGAGGAAATTAGAGAAAGAAAACAACAATTAAGGTTGTAAATGGAATCAAGAATACTCGGCATTGAAGGCCAAGCAAGCAAAAAAAAGGGGTAATTTCCAGAGAGCTCAAAGCTTTGATACCATGTGAAAAATTGGAGAAAAAAATTATTCTCCTTCTTATTTAAATATGCTGTACAGTTTTTGAATTTATACACTTAGGAAGACTAACTAAAATAGGAAATTATCCCAACTTAAATCTCCACAATTAAGGGATTGAGCCCCACAATTAAGGGATTGTCATAACTACAAAAATCCCCTAAATAAAGCATAACAATTTACACCATAAATACAATGAATTCTTGATTTTCTATTATTACACACACACGGTTTTCTTATTAAGAAGAAACCGTGTTTTCCCACAATACACGCGCCACACATCTGCATATTTGGACATGATTCCACTTGAAAAAATTGCTGATATTTGTGACCCAACCAAGGTTGAAGGAACCAGTACGGTGCCTGGTATCGGTTTTCCGGCTGCATGAGCCGTGCCAAACCTGTACCGATCAGCGAGGGCATGGTATCGCGGAAGAGAGGAAGAGAGAGAGAAGGGGAGAGAGAGGGAAGCGGACGTCAGCGGAGGGTGGCGGAGGGCCGACGGAGGCTGCGGTCGGACTCCTATTTCGTTCGAAATAGGGGAACCGGCTGCAGCCTCACCTGCTGCGGCCTCTGTCGGCCCCCCGTGGCTCTCCCTCTCCCTCCCGCTCGCTCTCTCTTTCCTTCTCCTTCTCTACCTCTAGCAGTGGGTCTCGTTTCTGTTGCCGGAACCGTACCAGTGGGCCATCGGTACAGCACGGATCAGTCGGAACCGTCCGGTTCGGGACTGTTCCGCCGACCTTAGACCCAACATTTTCTAAATTTTTAAATTCTTAATTCTCAATAGAAAACAGTATGTGTTGTTGTCAGGCTTTTATTGCATTAGGACCTAAAATAAATGAATTTTATGAAAAATTCATTCTTGGTTGCTTTTCACAAAAATGTTTTTGAAGAACCTTTTTTTTTTTTGAGAAAAGTGTTTTTAAAGGACTGAGTGGAAAAATCATGTTATTTGATGATTTGGTGCAATAGAGCTTATGGACAACCTAACTGCCCCTAGGCCTTTATGTGCTATCTTTTACTGTTTATTTCATTTACACAACTATAGAATTTTCACATGTAAAAGTTTCTTTCGAGCAAGTTGTTTTATGTTAAATGTTAAAGAATTTGGTCATACAATCATGATTGTCTCATTTAAAAGGTAAGCAGTTCTTATTATTAGATATAATGCAGTGTTAACATTTGCTCCGCAATTGATCCTTCTTTTTCTAATAATTGCAGGTATGTTGCTATTGTATGGCCTGATATTCCTACATTTACAGTGTACAAGGCCAGTGACTGGTCAGTTGTTGATTCAGGGACTGGAAGGCTTTTTGCTTGGGACACATGTCGTGACAGATTTGCTTTGGTTGAGACTGCATTACCTCCAAGAATACCACTCGTTAAAGGTGGTTCATCTAAAAAGGCAAAGGAAGCAGCTGCTGCTGCAGCTCAAGCAGCTGCTGCCGCTGCTAGTGCAGCTTCTGCAGCAACAGTACAAGTGCGTATTTTACTGGATGATGGGGCATCACATGTTTTGACAAGGTCCATTGAAGGTCGTGGTGAACCAGTATGTAGTCTTGACTTGTTTTTATGTACACATTTTCCTTCTTTTAGTGGAAACTGACATTTTATGATTCTCTTGATTATGCTTATGCACATGATAATTGATTTTAAAATTTAGTGCCTTAGTTTAGTTTGTGGCTCTATACTTCTTCAACATTATTTTTCATCATGCGAAAATTGTGATATTAGTAAATTCAATGCTGGGTTAATTACTTACTCTGTTTCAATTAGCATATCAAATGCCTCTAATTTGCTGAAGGGTTTTCTCCCTTCAGTTACTTTTTTGCCCCTGCTTTTTAAAATGATAAATTAGTTTTTGATTCTATTTATTTCAATATCTGCTTGAAGGTTATTGGTTTGCATGGTGGTGCATTGCTTGGTGTAGCATACCGAACGTCACGAAGGATCAGCCCTGTATCTGCAACTGCTATATCAACAATTCAATCAATGCCATTATCGGGTTTTGGCAATAGTGGATTTGTTGCAGCTGATGATCCCTTTTCTTCGAAACAGTCTGAAGCGGGGCCTCAAAATTTCCAGCTATACAGGTATTAGAGAACGAGACAACCTGCTTTTGTTGTTCTACTTAAGTAATGTTTTTCATTGCTTTGCTAATTGAAACAACTGAAACTTTTCAAAGTTATGTTGATCGTACGTATATTATTTATTAACTGCTTAAAACTGATCCCAGAAATTCAGTTGTATTCTCAAAATTGTTAAGAATATTCTTGATGACCCATATGTTGATCCATAACTAACATTTATTGATAACCCATATATTGATCCATAACAAACATTTGTCTCGGCTACTGGTTCATCTTTACCTAGATACTTTATTTCAAACCCTAATTTGATGAACATTAATGATATGCAGTTGGGAAACTTTTCAACCTGTAAGTGGTCTTCTCTCTCAGCCAGAGTGGGCTGCATGGGACCAAACGGTCGAGTACTGTGCTTTTGCCTACCATCAGTACATTGTCATATCTTCATTGCGCCCTCAGTATAGGTATCTTGGAGATGCGGCAATTCCCTTTGCTACTGGTGCTGTTTGGCATCGCAGGCAGCTGTTTGTTGCCACTCCAACTACTGTTGAGTAAGATATTCAACTTAGTTTTTGCTCCACTGGAACACAGTTTGTTTCTTGATTCATTTTTGCACAAATGCACATTTACATGGTGACTGTAGATCAAAATAAATCTGCATGCTTATTTTTGCACTTATATATTATTTCATTAGCTGTCATATTAAAGTTGTTATATTATATTGATATTAGTCTTTCATGTCATTCTTGGTAATTGCTGCTATTCTTACCTTTGCCATCATTCTTATATGTTTCTTTTTGTGTTTCGTTTAGTAATGGCATGCAGACCTAAGCATCTATTGGGCCGGGCTGTTTCCTGCCAAGCCTAAACACAATAATAGTGGCTCGAACCTAGGCCCAATCTTGGCCTGCCAGGACTCGGACTTAAAACTTCAAGCTCAAACGCAGCCAACATTTTAAGATACAAGCCATGCCTGGCCTGACTCAATCTAGGGAATTGTCCATCCAGTGGTAGCTGGGATTTGGAGGAGAGGGAGAGATCAACGATGTCTGCTGGTGGTGGGGAGAGAGGAAGAGAGAGGGGACAATGCACTAGTGGTGGTGGAGAGTGAGGGCATGGTCCATCCCACGCTGTTTGGGATTTGGGGTGAGGGAGAGATTAGAAAACAACTATCGACAGTGGGGAGGGAGGGACTTAATGTTAGAAGTATGCCCTAGAAGCCAATGTGGCTGACACATATTTGTAATCCGGGGCATAAATTTGTAATTTGACTTTTATCAATAAATAAGATTGGGCAATTTGTTTTTCATTCATATTTGTATGTATCCATGAATCGTCCAAAAAATTAATAGATGATGACTCATTCTCAAGGAGTTGAAAATTTGAGGCATGTGCCATTAGGGATTAATTTCTAAATGCTCCTAATCGATGGATCCATCACGAGGGACGGTGATCGATCTGCTGAGATTAGTGCACAGATCACTTAGTCAGATGGACGAGTCTCGAGTCCACAGTGTAGAGACATTGAAGTGATTATGCAAGTACTTGTTAGAGAACAAGGTACTGAGCGTGATCAAAGAAAGTAGTCACATGGATGTCTATCCACTCGTCAGTGAGTACTTGTGCTGCAACTGTATGACTGATCCTTTGACATGCGATGCCTCAGCTATTCATTGTGAGGTTGCTGCAGTTTGACGAGCACACGAACTTGGGCCCTAGCTATTCGGGTTCTTGTGGTGCAGATTGGTTGCAGTAGGTTCATTTTGGAATAGGGTTGCATCTAGATGGGATCTATTGACCTTGATAGATTAAGAGTGATCCTAAGTGATTTATGAGACTGAGTTCGATAAATTTCTGGCCAGGTATTTTGGAGAAAGAGTGGAGAAAGTTTTTCATATCTCGAACTGGAAGTCGAATAAATTAGACATATGACAGAGATTCGCCGTACCGGTACCGAACCCCGTACCGGTGCCGTACTAGTATAGGCGTACCGAGTGTCGGTATGGTACGGTATGCGGTGCGCCAGACGTACCGACATTGGTGTACCTATACCGGTACCCATCGGTACGGGTACGGTACGCTCGGTACCGGCCGGTACCGACCAGTACAGCGAACCTTGTGACAGACGATGGGGTTTGACGAGTTATCCATAACCTCTGTCATATCGGGATTCATGATAGAGGGACTGTATCATACGCTAACTACACCTAGAGGTTCAGACATTCCATTCTGCTGGGTTGTTACCACATACTGCTAGGTATTACTAGTGGATTGCGAGACTCGAAGGCATTCACTTGGTGATCAGTGAACCCTAAGAGTAGAACTGAAATTGTTTCAGTCCACTGAAAAGATTTCAGTGATATTGAGATAGAGATCTCAATATATCTCACTACCAAACAGAATAGAACCTACGGGGTTACACACATAGAGCATTTGATTAGTCAGATTATCATAATTGTGATTTAGAATCACAATAGATGTCAATTATTAATATGATTGGTGATTGAATTAATCCACTAAGTGTTAGTGAGTTAATGGAAGAAGAATTAAGTGGAATTGATTGCAATTGGATTGCAATTGGGCTGATTTAATGAGTCAAATCAAATTGGGTTCGACTCAAATTGATTTGGGTTCATGATTGGGTCAACCCTGATTAGATTAGGGTATGTGCAGCTTTTAAAGTTCACATGTCATCGTAGGATGAATATGATTTAAATAGTATTCACACTATGCGGACTTTAAAGACCACATGGCATCGTAGGATATAAATGCCATAAGTCATATGCAGACTTTAAAGTCCACATGTCATCGTAGGATGAAAATGACTTAAGTTATGTTCCCACTATGCGGACTTCAAAGTCCACTTGTCATGTAATGGTTGCATGGCGCCATGGATACATGGATTGAACACTTGGCATTAATCCAAAGGTTGGGTGGTTATGTAGAGTTTATCTTTTAGTCTAGATAGGCTTTTGAAAACCCTAGACCCAATCTATAAATAGGAGGCGTGTGAGAGCCCTATTCATGCAATTTCCTCACGCCTCCACCCTCTTCCTCTCCACCTTCTCCACGGCAGCAGGAGGAGACCTTTTCCTCTCTCACGACAGCAAGGTGAAGGCCCTTCTTCCTCCAAGGTGTTGGAAAGAAAAGAAGAAGCAAGGGAAGAGCACTTCACACGGCAGCAAGGAAGGAGTTCTTCCTCACGCCAAGCCCTCTTCCTCCCTCCTCCACGGCAGCAAGGGGACCTATTCTTCCATTTCTTCCATAGGAGCAAGGCAAGGAAGATCCATGGTGAAAGCATCATCCTTCCTCTTCCTCCATCGCGAGCAAGGTTGAAGTAGAAAGGGTTCTTCTTCAAGGAGGTATGTTGCTGATTTTTCTTCCAATCTTTTGATAGTCATGAGAGGTCTTTGCAAGGAGCTGGCACTCCGGTAAGACCTTATCTATGATTAGATCGTCGTATGGATACCTGTAGAGGCCGAACACGTGTGCGGCTTAACCAGGAACCTAGATAGATCATCAGGCTGCGGTGTTCTACACATGCAGAAATTTTGAAGATGCGATCTTCAAATTTATAACTTCTGATTTTTGCTTCAGTTTTATGATAATTAATCAACCTCCTTTCAGATCCTAATCTTCCCTTCTTATTGAGTTCAAAGATCTTCTAGATTTGGATCCAGAAAATTTTTTGAATTCTACAATTTGTGGCGCGCTCATACAATGAACAACGTCCCATGCGAATTTTGCTGCGAATGTCGCATTGCACGGGGCGTATCTCAACACTTAAGGCTTCTCTCTCATCCTTTTTATATTTTAATTTTCAATTTTTGTTAAACATATAGATAATGTTGATATAAAAATAATTGAATGTCAGATCTGGTGGGGTTGGGCTGGGCTAAAAATAGCAAGCTCAAGCCTGGCCCTATTTTAGTCGGGCCTAAAAAATTGAGGCCTAGTCCTGCCCCTCGGGCCGAAAACCGCAATCTAAGCTCGGCCTAGATTGAGTGAGCTGAGCTGACTTTGCACAGGTCTATATGCACGACTGTATTTATGTGAATACATGTACACATTTATGAATGGATGCATGAGCATATATATTATACTAACTACTAAGCTATATGGTATTGTGATGTATTGCCCTTATTTGCGTGTATTTGTGTGTATATACACAACCATATGATTATCATCTCTTATATATAATCAAAAGTTAGTTACTACAACAATGCACCATCATTTCTTCTATATAAATTTTTGTCCAGTATATGTGGCTTTTCATGATCTCAAAGTTAATTCTTTTTGGTTTTTCTGCCCTTTTTGCATCTGTCTATTGCATTATGGCTCAAATATTTTTGATCCAAGATTTATGTCATATGTTAATTTGTCTCTTTGCTCTGGACTATAAATTGTTAGATGATTTTGTATTCATATGTGTAAGACCTTAAATACAAACTATACTTTATTGTTTAGTTTTTTGAATAATATTTGTAACTTTTCCTCTTTCTAACCCACTTTATATGCTACATTTTATTTGTGTAGTAGCAGAGTTGCTGCTTTATCTCTGTTATTTCACTATGTAAATATTTTTATGAGAAAATTACAGAAACACCTCTTCAAGTTTGGATGAGACACTTGTACTCCAAATTTTTAAAAAGTTTCAATTATACACCATAATTTATTTGTTTGTTGCAATATGCCATAGTCGTTCGTTCATTTGGGTCTTGATACCATTTATGGAGTGAAGAAAAAGACTAAAATACCCTCAATCTTCCAGATCAAAAGATAAGTAAAAGGGAGAAACATCCAGATGATGATGAAATGTTGGAAAAAAATAGAAGAAAAGACAAAAAAAAGCAAGGTGATGCACTGTTGTATCACCCACTTGTTGCTCTGAGATCTATGCAGGCGAATGAATGGCGGAGCTCAAAACACTTTTGAGATCTGTGTAGTGGGTGATCCTATCCTTGTTGGCGGGTTCGGACAATCGGCCGAGTAGGTGGTGGGGATCGAGGGAGGCTGGAGCTAGTTCAACGGGAGGTGGGTCCTTGTCAGTAGTTGAAGCTTGGCCAGTGAAGGCCATCTTCTCCATCGCTCCCTCACCCATCACACCCTCGTGGAGCATGGAGGCCACATTCTCAACCGCGTTGCTCCCCTTCTTGCTGCCCACTTCCTCATTGACAACCAACACACCTTCTTCATTGCCTACAACCCTCTCTGGCGCCTTTTTCGCTGCAACCTCATCTCCAAAATCCTCCACCCCTAATGTGTCAAGCTCTATGCTGACAGCCTCTCCTGGGTCCTTGGCGTCCTCATCCACCACCTCCGTTCCCAAAGCTCATTCCAACTTTGATAACATCGTCATTGCCATGGAGAACTTTTGGTTCAGCATGTTCTGTTTACTGGTCGTTATGTGTGCCTTGGTGAGCAATTAGACAAGGCTATCAAGCACATTGAGGTTGCACAGAGGAGCCTCCTACTACCATATGGCAATAATCTCAGCTTCCTTGCCTTTGTTCCTAGAATCTCAAAGTATATCTTCCCAAAATGGTTAAAGACAGTCATTAAAAAATGCAACAAAAACAGGAAGAGCTATTTGTCCCATCGATCAAAGCCCAAAAAGAATTCGAGAAACAGCTGCAATAGCAGAATAGAGAAGAAACTAGAAGGGTTTATTTGCTCATACATAGACAGCCTCCTTGACATGCGGCTTCCAGAAGGAGGAAAGAAGCTAACCGCATAGGAGGTGGGTGATCCTGTGCTCTGAGTTTCTGAACATAGGCACCGACACCACCTTGACTGCATTGCAAGCATGTTACCATTTAAGGAAAAATGGTTCCAGCAATCATGCCGCCATGCAGCTCTCATCCTGCCAACAGAAATACTCTGCATAGAGAAAGGCTGTAGGTTCCATATACCATTCCAATCTCATGTCTCTCTTTAAAGCAGCATACAAATTAGACCATGTTCTGCTATTGCAATTGGAAGATTGTCCTAAAAGTTACAGGCTGTATCATCAATCTCCTGTAGATTTGCGGGTAGAAAGCTAGCAGTTGAAGAATTTGTTTCTCAGGTTCCCCATAGTTTTGCAGTCAACACAGGATTTTTATTTGTATGTTTCAATGCTTGGAACATACAAACTTGTTCCATCATAATATGCTGATTAGTAAGAACTAAGAAGATTGTGAGTATCAATTTCTGCATGTTTCCAGAATTGTCATCTGCTTACAATGCAGATGACAGACCTTAAACCAAATGCTTTTTTTGTAAGCATAGTTTGGTCTGGAATGAAGCCATTCGTTTTTTGGAAAATGATGTGAACAAATTGAGTAGGATATCATATTCATATGAGTGAAAAAATGCTTTGGCCAATATCTGTAGCAAAGGTGAATATGTAATGAAGGTTCAGCTTCTGTTACAGGGAAAAAAGGGCTGAGCTATGTG
This sequence comes from Phoenix roebelenii, assembly GCA_025769935.1. Lineage (NCBI taxonomy): Eukaryota > Viridiplantae > Streptophyta > Magnoliopsida > Arecales > Arecaceae > Phoenix > Phoenix roebelenii. The sequence goes on along the minus strand of JAOXJJ010000725.1, from coordinate 2,517,787 downwards.
CCCGGGCAATGGAGAGGACATATCAAGAATCCTCACTAGTCTATCCAAAAGAAACTAAAAAGAATTCTCGACTATGCAATTATGTACCTTTCCGAATAGTCAATGGTCAATGATGCTATATAGTTGCAGTACGGTAGTACTCACTCAATTCGTCCAGTTCAAAGTCTTGTTGTTGGTCAAATCCTCGGCGGTCAGTGGGCCTTCTCTCTCCTCTCTTTTGACTCTTTTCTCACTGGGTTTCCCTCCGCATCTATCATTGTGAAATAATAAGAAGTGGGCCAAAGATGCCCTTCCATCCTTGCCCCATCAATGCTGTTGCCGCACTCGTTCGTCCTTTGTCCCTCTCCACTCCTCTTCTCCCAATTACTCCTCTATTTTATTTCCTCAAGATAGTAACGTTCCTTTGCCCCGTGGTTGGTTGATTATGCTTGGTGACAGAGGAGGGGAGCCATAGTGCTAGCGGTCCTCCCCTCCGACTAGCTTCCCACGCCCTTGATTCTTCCACTGCTACCAGATGAGGCTCCCACCTTCTTCTCCAGACCACCCCTCCCTCTTTCTAGCTAGGCACGTACACATAAGGAGGGGCGGGCAGAAGATAGAGATCGAGCACCATCACGGCCACGGCTCCACTTTCACCGACCACCACCACCACCACGTATTACTGCCACTAAGGAGTCTTCACCAGAGATAGGACGAGCGGGCTGGAGGAGCAAGGAAGTTGCCTCCTCCACATGATCTCCTTCCCCTCGCATTTACTTTCCGCCAAAACTAAAGGTCCCCTGCTAATTTAGTAGGAAGGGCATTTCTGAAATTTCAGAACTGTTTTATTATCACGTGACGATCATGTGATAATGATTCCTAAAGGAGATAGATGACCAAGCCACATTGCAATGCAAAAATAAATTATGGGGTCTAATTAAAGCTTTTTAAAAAATTTGGGGTCTAAGTGGTTCTTCCCTAAACTTGAAAAGGTGTCTCTATAATTTTTTCTATTTTTATTCTTTTATTAAGAAAATGAAGCATGGTGGAGTTTCTTAGCTCCTCACGTAATTAAATTAAAAAGTTCTAGTTGAGGTTTAGCGTACTCACTTGTACTTGTACCATTACGACTAATAAGGTACCAAGGTTTGGTTCGGCATATGACCCGAACTGGTCTGTACTTGTTCAAGCTGAGTAGAACCATCCCATATCGCTTGGTACCGACTTGTACAACCTGATTTCAGGTGATACCATGGCTAAGAGTAAGAAAAAGGTATTGGGTGTTTGTCTCGGTACAGGGTGTATATTGTATTATATTGAACGGTAATGTACCCGTATGGTTTCTGGTTTTGCAGATCTTGGTTTTAGATACAGTAATTATAACACAAATGAATTGGTTTTTGCTTTAGCCTTTTAAAAGATATCAAACTGTATATAAAAATATGGATACACATGTACTTAAATAAAGATTAATAAAATTAAATTATTCCAATATTTGATACTGGCTCCCCAAGATAAAAATCCTGGCTCCTCCCCTGGATGTGATGTTTATTCATGTGGTCAATATGCTCTTATCAAGTAGAAAAATGTGTAATTGCAGCTACAAAATTGTGTTTTCTTTGTTGGTTTTCATATCAGAAATTAATATACCAGTGTGTTGTTTGCTGTTAAGCAAGATTTCAAGTGCTAGTCTTGGTGGGTGTGCTGGCTAGTGATTGGAACAGCACATGTTGTGCCATGCCATTGCCAAAAAAGAAGAAAACATTACAAGAAGAATGATTTTTGGGCTCGATATCTAGCAATATCAAGCCCTATCAACCCATGCCAGCATGGGGCACCAAACCAGCATGGTTGATATGCTAGCAGTAGACGTGTGCTAAGTATAGTAATCAATCCAGCGCATTCAGTACAAACCAACACTTGAATCCTTGCCATTAATGTTGATCTCTTAGGGTCATCTATTGGCAGGTCAACTTTTGTTCTCGTTTGCAAGTTAATGCATGTCTCTCGTTCTCTCTCCCCTCTCTCTCTCTCTCTCACTTAGAGGAAATTCTGATAGTTATTATAGATGTATTTTGAAAAATTCTGATGGTTGTCTCACTTGTTAATGTATGGTATTTTTGACTAAGTCGCCTACTTTGGTCAGGGATTATATATCATTTGGTATGTAAAGGTTATTTATATGTTTTACCCAAAAAGATTATTCACAGGTTTAGTTTCTTACTATCAGATTCTTTACCTCTGGTGTTGTATTTTCATTCAAATCTTCCTACTCCTCTTGCACTTGATTCCAAAGCTTTCACTCTCTCTTCAATTTTGCATCTCTTATTGTAGCCAGTGTTTCAAAAGGCTTTAGTGGTTTGTGGGTGGCAAAGAGACCGCATACCATGTATGTGGTTAGCATCTTATTAAAAATATTTAAAAGATCAATAAAGTACATGAAATACAATAATAACAAATACCAGCAACAATAATATCAATATTAATGACAATTAACCTTTAGTATTTAATACTTAATAGCAATATAGATGACATTATTAACAGAAGCCACATCTGGCCAGTCCAATATCCACATCTGGCCTGAACACCCGCCTGAACTCTTGGTTGCACGAGCCCAAATGCGAGCGCACTGCATAGGCCCAATTGCATACAGTAGAAAATACATAAATGTGATGCAATCAGGGGGCTACATCCACGTATACAGCTGTGCACAACAATTTTTTAAAACACTGATTGTGGACATATATTGTCATAGTCGAACTCAGTTAAATAATAATTGATGTTTTGTTCTTTTCTTGTGTCCCAAATCCCAATGACCTTTAATTCATTTAGATGCGGCAACCATGCAAGTGGTAGCTCATGATATGCAGTGTCTCTTCATATTGGACAGTTCTTTCTGAATCTTAAACTTTATTTTAGAATTTGTTTTGCCACACTTGTACCTGCTCAAGATTCGCACTCTGCAGTGCTAGTTATTTAATTTAACCAATTCCCAGTTTATTTCCTTCACCTAATAATTAGGAAAATGGGAACGAAAAAGGCTTGCCAAGCACATGCAGGCTTAAATGATGTCTTATTTGGTTTTATAACTTTCATGCAATGTTTTTTTTTTTTTTTGCTTACTGGAAGTAAACAAATTCATGATTCATGAATGTTATTTTTTTTTGTGGATTTTTATTTGTCTATGTAGATGCTAACTGCATTACACATATCTAGGTGTGTTTTTGTAGATGCTGGAGTTGCACCTATCGACCTTGAAACCAAAAGGAGAAAGGAAGAAATTAAAATCAAAGAAGCTCAAAGCAGAGCTGTTGCTGTGCATGGGGAGTTAGCACTTGTCACAATAGATAGCCCACAAGTTGCCACAAATGAAAGGATCTCATTAAGGCCTCCAATGCTTCAGGTAACCAATTTTGAGAAGTCCTGTGATAGTTGTTATTTGTTGAATTTCAATAGGTTCAAAATATTAGTGTTGCATGTTGTGGCAAGGTTTAGCACTTTGATGTAGTTGCTGGAAACCTTTGTAGGCAGGTTAGATATATTACTAATATGAGTTAGGAATATCGGCAAATAATTTGATGCCTAGATATATAATTTATTTTGTAACTCTAATGTCTACTTGCATAATGTATACTAATATGTGTCTGTAGTATTACAATGATTGAACATAATGTTAAGCTTCTGAATTTATCATAAACCTAAATACATAGTTTATTTATGTCATTATTAGTTGACTATTTGTCATAACTATTCCTGGATTATTTATAAATCAATACATCATAACTTAAAATGGTTAAAAAAATTTTCCAGCATAACCTATAATAGTTACCAACTTTTCTGATATATTACCACTGACAAAAAAAAAGTTCAACTAAAATCAATATCCCCATACAATTGATCCCTTTCGGGAAGTGTCATTTTCTGTTATAATGGAAATAATGGATGTGCAGCCTAGCCTTGGGTTGCCTTAAATAGGAATGAAAACTATAACTGTTATAATGGCTATTATTAGCTTTTAAAATGGGAAATGATGGGTAACAACTGTAAAATGAAGGTGTTGATTTAGTATCATTGTTGATGGAATAAAATTTTTTGAACTAACATATACACACCATTTTAATCTTATGAACAATGAAAATGACAAATAACAGTTGTTACTTGCTTGTCATACATATACATTAATGAGAAGCATTTGAAGCTATTGTGATGGCTGTTATTATGTTGCAAGTGCCATTATTTTATACTGTGGTAGCAAAGGCTAAGGAATCCAAGATTGAATCTCATCTGTATTTGTCAACTTTACCTTATCAAGGAAGAGGGATGCTAAATGCAAGTGATTAAAAGTCTTCTGCAGGAAGTTCATCTTTACCACCCCATAGGCACATGTATTGTGGTACTTAATTTGTCCTGGAACCTGGGACTCATGTTGGAAATCTGAGTTTTTCAATATAATTTTGAGTAGATCCTTCCTTGTGAAAACCTGCAGGGCTGGGAGAATGCATTATTTTAGAAGCAGACAGCTTTTGACAAATCATTATCTGAAGATGATCTTTTTAGTGGGAGTCAAAGAGGAGCTAAGTACCAATCCTTTATGAATTGTTGTTGGATTCCTGGCCAAGGAAACATGAAGAGAGAAGCTTGCCATCACATGTGAAAGGCCAGTTGAGGAGTAGTGAAACTTGTCTTATCGGCTACCCTGGTAAGGGTGCACGTGACCAAAGAACAATTATTCAGGGTTCTATTCAGTTGGAAGAATGTTATTGAACAGGGAACAAGGCAATGTCTATAAAGAGAAACAGCAAATTGTGAGCTAAGGGCGAGAATTGTTATGTGCTTCAAGATATGATAACATTTAAAATTCAAGGAAAAGGACAAACCACAAAGTAGAGATTTCTAAGTGAGCTAAGTCTGTTCACCAAAAAAGGGTGTCGATTGTAAGATTGTGGTCCAAAAATATCAGATATAAGCTTTTCTTCCCCATTGTAGAGATTACTAAATACTAAAAACAATCAAAGGGAATAGTAGTGCCAACTTGTAATTAATAAAGAGAGAAAATCTTTTAAGGGTATAGGATAAGGTAGGAAATTAACGTTAATTATGAATCTCCTTTAGGAGCAATTTAGAGGGCAAGTCTTGGTGCAACAGTACAGTTGCTCTATTATGACCTTCTGGGTGTCATAGGTACAAAACATAGAAACAGTCTCTCTGCATGCAGGGTAAAGCTGCATACATCTGACTCTCCCAGACAGCACATTTGTAGGAGCTCGTGCAACCCTTTAGAGGCAATTTGCATTATCTAGAAAGGTCTCGTGTTTCGTACATATATTTGCGAATAATAAGATTCATGTGCTTTTGCTCACATCTTTCAAAAACTATGGCCCTAAACCAAACGGAATGGAGGAAAAGGATTCATGTAGTTTACCCCAACTAATTTGGCAACAAGGCTTAGTTAAATTGAGTTGTATATTACGTGCTTCCTTGAATCCTTGTACTTATTTTTTTATTTAACTACTTGAAATTTATTGTTGCTAAATTTTTAGTATTGGAGTCTCATGGGCTTGCAAACATATAGTGTCCTAGGGGTACTTGACTACTTAGCATTATATGAATATGGTCCATACCGAAAGTCAAGTAAGAATCTCGTCAGCTAAGTTAAACAATAAGCAAATAAATGGCTTGAAGCTATGACAATGTCTCATTGCTTGTCATCCATGGCCAATTGAGATACTGTCATCCAACAAAATACTTGCAACTGGTCATTCCAAGGTGAGACATTTTTTTCGATTGTTTTAGCTTTAGCTTCTTAATAATTATTTGTGTAAGTTTATACGGAATTAAAACTTTACCCATTTTACCTATGTTTGTGCTGAAGTTTAATTAAAGATCATAGATGAGCCTATATACTATCTAACCTATCTATCTAATCTATCTATCAATTTATTGATCTATCAATCTATCGATCAATTGATTGATCTATTGATATATCTATAATCTATCAATCTCTCTATTGGTCCATCTGTTGAGCTATCGATCAATCGATCTGGTTCATCCATACATCAGTCCATCTGCAAAACCATCCACTCATTGATCCATCCATCCATCCATCACCATCCTATGTGTGTGAGATTATGTGATCAAATGCCCGAATGAAATCATCCATGTACGATCTTGTATGTATATCGTTCCATCCATCCATCACCATCCTATCTGTATGTGTGAATTTTTGTGATCAAATACATGAATAAAATCATCCATCCACCATCCTGCCTGTATCCATCCATCCATCTATCCATTCATCCATCCCTCGCCATCCTACCTTTAAGTGTGAGTTTATATGATCAAATACCTGAATGACATCATCCATCTGCCATCCTATCCGTGTGTATGAGTTTATGATCAAATACCTGAATGAAATCATGGGAAAGTGTTCTGTGTAAATTGCTTTCTTGTTTATTTTATTAATTAGCTTTGTTTCACTTGAGTGACATAACTTCTATAAATTGGAGTTGCATTTGTAGAATTTAACCTTGACCTGCTATTATAGTTGGAAATTTGGCTCACCTACCAGTTGTTATGTATTATATCTATCATCTGATGTTCTGATCTGTGTTGGCTGATATGATATTGTCCATACTCCATAGAATATGAAAATTGCATCAATGCTTGTAGCAATTTTAGTTTTATTATGAAAATATCAGGCTAAAGCTTTTACCCTCCTGTTTTCCTTTGTTTCAGATAGTTCGATTAGCCTCCTTTCAGCATGCTCCTTCTATTCCACCATTCATAGCATTGCCCAAAAAGTCCAAAGTAGATGGGGAAGATACAGGTATGCAGAAAGAGGTTGAAGAAAGAAAAGCTAATGAAGTTGCTGTTGCTGGAGGAGGGCTATCTGTGGCAGTCACTCGTTTTCCTCCAGAGCAGAAGCGCCCTATAGGACCTCTTGTTGTGGTAGGTGTCAGAGATGGGGTCCTTTGGCTAATTGACAGGTAACAATTTTTCCTCGTCATAACAATCTGAAAATTGTGTTCTAAACTATGATTTCATGGTATGTTATGTTTTTGATATTTTCTCATGGCACATAGAAAGCCAACAATTATTAGATGATGCCCCTTCAAGTTTTATCTTTATGAATCCTAGCACAAAGTTAGTGGTATACTAGTTGCTAATGCCAGTTTGTACATTTGCAAATGCTGAAGATTGGTAAGATCACTGGGATGGATACATGCTTTCTTGTACTTATTGTATTTTTACACTTTAAATTGCGTCATGTGACATGCATTTATTAAGCTTAGACACATGACAGGTTGAACAAAGTACATGACTCATTTTTCTAGTTCTCATCAGCTAGCCAGTGTTTGTTCCTTCTCTGATAAGTTAAAAAGAGGTATATGCAGATGATGCTGTTTGTGTGTAACCTAACTAGGACAGAGTTTGATGGTTGTTCTCATGCTCTCTGATTGTATTAGCTACCATCTGTTCCACTAGAACTACTATCTTAATGTATTGTTTAGGGTTCGATAATTTTGGATATTGATATGGTCGGGGTATCTAAATATCAGTGTCATTAAATTGTAGTAAGCAGCTAGGATGCAAATGATGGCTTTGAGATAAAATACTTCAAAGATAGAAAAATGAATGTTGGTTGTGAGGAAGTGGTCATAATCCCTGACTTTCCTCATTTTATGGTAAATATGAGTTGTGTAGCTGATATTTGGAAATTTTAGGGCTTTAGTTATCCTGAAATTTGTGTTGCTTAGGGAGCATCCCAAAATGTATTGTTGCACAGGAAGGGGAACAAAGTCTAGTGGACTGGAGGGTATAACCTTACGTCTAGAGACGATACATGACTGTGTGAACTTATGCTTGCCTAACACCAATTTTTCATGAAATGTTGACTGAGACTTGTTCTTGTCTGTTTCATTATTCCCAACCAGCTGGGCTGTATAATATTTAATTTTTGTAGGTGACATTCTTTGGGAGTTTTTTGAAGGATATCAGATACTTTTAAGCACAGACACTCTATTCATTCCTATGCACGTTGTAATTTGGATTGGTGCTTTCACTTTCACCTGCTTCCACCGTTATATATCATTAGAAAATCTGGAGGCAATAAACTACACATGCTTCTCATTCCAGAATGGCTCTAACTTTGCCAAGTCATGTTATATTTTTCCCCCCTGTTTTCAATCATATATTGCTACTTGTGGATCTTTAGCTGGTCATTTTATAGTTACTCAAGAATGTTATATTCAAGAGAATGCTTCAAGAGTATGCACAGGTGCTATCAGAGTTTGATCGACTGTGCTAACCATTTTAATGATAATAAATGCCCTACTAACAGATGGAAGACAGCATCCTTCAAATTTTTGTTTGGAAGAGAATTATTTCTTTGTTCTCATGTATTTCATGTTTACCACAAAAGTTGGAATTTTTGCTTCCTATAGAGGTTTCTTTTGTTCACTGTTAAGGTTTATTTGGATTGGTACATTTTATCTTCTTCTGTTTGACAATTTCTGTGCTTTTAACTAGCATTTTTTTGTTCAATTGAAAGATTGTTTTATTTCCAATTTATCCATTAATGCTTTTCCCCCTTTTATGGAGTAATTAGCATATCCTGCATCTTGTTAGGTACAATACTTATTAAAACATATCCTGAGCCATGCCTGTGATATCATCTGGTTACTTATACAGTCAACAATTATCTGATGATTGAACTATGCCTTTCAGGTATATGTGTGCGCATGCCTTGTCTCTCAGCCATCCAGGTATTCGTTGCCGGTGTCTTGCTGCCCATGGAGATGCAGTTAGTGCAGTAAAATGGTACTACCACAGAAGATTTTATACTGTGATTGCTTCTTGAAGAGCACATAAGAATTTTACAATACTTCCGCAGGGCAAGTAGACTTGGTCGGGAACACCATGATGATTTGGCTCAGTTCATGCTTGGGATGGGATATGCAACTGAAGCTCTTCATTTACCTGGAATATCTAAAAGGTTTGAATTGAAGGCATAATATCTTCAATTTGTGTTATTTAATTGTGTGGAATATTTTAGATAGCTTCTTCATCGTTTCCTTTTTGCAAATCTGGCAAGGCCTTCTGTTGTTGGCACCATTTGACTTTAGTTGTGAGCAGCCATGGACAGTGGTAACCATTTAGAGTTCAGAGGTCAGTTCATGGTATTAAAATTACGCTGATGTTCCCCAGGTTAGAGTTTGACTTGGCCATGCAGAGCAATGACTTGAAGAGAGCTCTTCAGTGCTTGTTGACAATGAGTAATAGCAGGGACATTGGGCTGGAAACTGCTGGCACTGATGTGGCTGAGATACTCAGCTTAACAGCTGCTAAGCAGGAGAACCTCGTGGATACTGTCCAAGGAATCTCCAAGTTTGCCAAGGAGTTTATGGACCTAATTGATGCTGCAGATGCTACTGGACAGGCTGATATTGCCCGTGAAGTCCTCAAGAGACTAGCTGCAGCGGGATCCGTGAAAGGTGCTTTGCAAGTAAAAGTTTTGAGAGGAGTTGCCCTGCGACTTGCAAATCATGGGGAGCTGACTAGGCTTTCGGTATGTAATTATCTTTGAATATTTATTTTTGAGTCTCTGTATAAAGGTATTTTACACCCAACAACAGAAACATCAGCATAACCAAGATTAAGGTTCGCCGTCTTGGTACTGGACCCCGTACTTTTACTATCTTATTACATTGTCGGTATATAGTACGGTACGAGATGGCTAGGCGTATGGAGTGTCGTTACAGTACAAGAATGTGTACCAGTTCGGTATTGGTATAGTATGCCTGGTACAGTACAGTACCGATTGGTGCACAAACCTTGACCAAAAAGTAAATCCTGCATTGAGTTCTTGTCTATCTTATTGGACCATAAAGCAAGGTTCAACCTTGATGAAGAGTCTTCTTATTTCCCTTTCAAAATTTTTCAAAATTATGCCCAATTTTCATATTTTTTTGTTAAATCTTATTAGTGACTTCTTTCTATCTGTATATAGGACATGTTAAAACTTGATGTAAACTCATGAGTTTGGTCAATTATTTTACTCTCTTAGCATATAGCCTTGGGGATGCTTTGTGTTCTCCGGTGCATGTGTTGTATGGACATCATTTTTAAACTAGGCTTAGTAAGTTATATTTCAAAATCAAAATTTTAGTGACATTGAAGATCTTGTTGACATATCATTCATTTGATTTAAATATTTAAATTCTTAAGTGAGTAAGTATCTCCATTGCCTTCTGCTTTCATCTTGTTCACCTCCATCACTAGAGCCTGCAAGAGCTGGTTAACTCTTGCTGCCGTCCTGAACCATGTCCACTACAATTCCTTCCCCAACCTCCCCATGTAAGCATCTTATCAATGCAGCATTCATCTATTCTCATCTGCATCTTGCCTCCAAACCCCTTGCACCATTGCTTCATTACTGCTCCACTTGGCTACTCATTGCACCTGCAAAGGGTCAGCAGGTTCTTCTAGCTAAAGTATCTGGGGAGTTGTAGTATCCTTTTTACAGAATGTAAACATTGGGAATGATCTGACACATATTTGTCACTAGCAATATTGTTTTGTTTCTTAGAGAATTGGACCACTATGGTTTTATAAAAAATTTCCTCATGGCTTCCTTGTTTTCAAACTTTTTGCGGTGATATTTTTTGTATCTTCTTATAACAGTTTTTATTAGGGATATATGTAATTCTTTTAGCTGTAATATATTGCTAGTGTTTGATACATGTGCCTTTTTAACAGTTTCTTCATAAAAAATGATGAGAAAGCCAGCCTGCCTAGTTTAAGTGGTTACTACTGTTTTGGTGTTTGCAAGTGCCATTGCATAAGCAGGATTGACAATTCTCAGAGTTCTAAAGAATGGACTTAAGCGATACTCTTGTATATCTTCCAGGCATTGGTCACGAATCTGATTACAGCTGGCCATGGACGTGAGGCAGCCTTTGCTGCTGCACTTTTGGGAGATAATGCATTGATGGAGAAGGCATGGCAGGACACAGGGATGCTTGTGGAAGCCGTACTTCATGCTCATGTAAGTATTCTTCTCCACATTCACCCACAGGAACACCCATAAATCACTTGAAGTCCTTGGATTTGTCTCCTGCATGCTTGCAATTAAATGGTCGTTGGTTTTAGAAACATGGAAATTATCAGAAAATGCATGCCAGCTGTTGTGCTTACATGTTGTTTGGGGTAACGGGCGATCGTTTTCATCAGTTGCACAAGAATAGTTGCAATTTATAATGGTTCATCCTATCTTCCATGATAGTCAGAAGTGGCAGCTCATTCGAATTTATAATGGTTCATCCTATCTGTATGATCAGTGTTTTCTAGCCCTTGATGTGATATAATTTGGTCTGTTGAACAGAATATTAGCCTATTAGGTTCTTTAGAAGGGCTGATACAATTATGAACAAATGAATATACATGATTAATTGTTGTGATGCTCTGAAACTATGGCATAGTGCAACTTATTTTGGTGTGCACTTTATAGTTCAGTGGTACGCTCAAAAAGATGAAAGGCCTCCACTGTTATCTAGAATCATAGTTTTTCCTTGTTTATTTTTTTGTCATTAAAATGGTACTAGTGGGAAAGCTTGCATTGTTTGTTTAAAGTCTAAACAGAGCCATCTTGTGGGATTGCTAGGCCTCTAATATATATATATTTATATTTTTTAGGCCCATGGTCGCCCAACACTGAAGAACCTGGTCCAAGCATGGAATAAGATGCTACAAAAGGAGCTTGAGCATACACCCTCTGTAAAAACTGATGCTGCTGCTGCATTTTTGGCTTCACTTGAGGATACAAAGCTTACGAGCCTAGGGGAAGCTGGAAAGAAGCCTCCCATAGAGATCCTTCCCCCAGGGATGGCATCTGTTTCCGCTCCTCCTATTACAATTAAAAAGCCTCCTACTTCTGCAACACAGACCCCTACTCCCAATTCGGGACAAAGCACTGCTCCTGCTGGGGCAGAGAGCAATTCTACCGCCACCCAGGGCAGTTCACAGGCAGAGCCAGATAAACCATTAATGTTGGAGGCGCCGCCACCTGCTGAGCAAATACATAGCAATCCTCCAGTCTCTGAGCCTGTGGGCAGCCCAGCTGCTTCCGCAGAGGGTGCTCAAGTTCCGCCTGTCACAGAGGCACCACCTCCCACAATGATTGTCGCTGAATCCCTTTCTTTTCCTTAATTTTTTGATTTTTTTTTTTTTTCACCCACTCCATTCTTTTTGTTTATTTGCTGTTGTTGTAGTATCTCATTGCAATGTATGTTTTTTCCCTTCTAGCTTAGCTTTCGCCAAGGGAGCTGGTGAGTAGCAAACCGCTTTCTTCTGTCTGCTGTTTAGCTTCACCAAGCATTTTACTAGATATGTTAGTTCTGTGATATATGATAGATTATTTTTCTTTCTCGCTCGCGTGACTGAAGGGTAAGAAACTCTCATCCACCTTTTAGTGGAGTGATATATGTAGACGATTCTTCCTACCACTTGGATTAGGAGTTTGTCAGAGGTGACCCTATCTTGATAATAGAAGATCAAACCAAGCTGCACTGCAGGTAGTGTTACATGCGCCCGGATAATTGTTCCCATTAATGCAGTTACTATTATATTTTATGATTGCCAGATTTCGGAAGTCCTCGCTACCATGCCAAGCAAATGCAACGCCTGACGAACAGGCAAAGCTGGAGCCATGAGTGAAGGTTGGAGAGGACTTGCTTCAGCTGTCCTGCACAGGCGGTGTGTAACTTGCTATTTTTTTATGCTTATTGGGTTTAAAATCATCGTTACATCAATTGACCGCTGGCAAATGCAGCAATTTTTGGCTATTTTCTGGAGTTGGAGATGCTAGTCAAAATTTACTTGTGAAAACATTCAACAATAATTAATTTTAGTTTACGGTCTGGGCGGTGGTGCATCTGCCTTCAGAGAAAAACTCGTTTTGATAAGGAATTCAATAGGGCTCATCTGGTTCGCGGGAAGCATTTTTTTCTTCTAGAAATATGACGTATGTAAAAGTGATTGTTAGGAAGAGGGTGTTTGAAAAAGTGCTTTTGGAATGTTTGACTATAGAAAAGTGACAGATTTTTAGAATGCATATATTTGGTTGATCATTCACTTTCTGAAAAAGTTATGTAATTTCAATTATACCCTTAATAAAAATTAGGTTTTTAATATCTCTTTAATGCTGAAGGGTTTTTTTGGAAAAAAATAAAAATGGAGTGATTTCTGGCTCATTAGAAAATAACTTTCACATATTTTTTATGGAAAAGACTTTTTCATAGAACGTGGGAATCATAAAAATACAACTTTTCCATCTCTTCTTTGAAAATTTTAATTAAATAAGAGGCATCTCATTACTTTTTCGTTGATCATACTTTTTTTTTTCTTTTTTTTCCGCGAACCAAACGAGTCTATAGTGATCCTAATTCATCAGTTTGTTTGTTCAGTTTTTAGTAGGTTTGGATTTGTTAACTGTATATAAATTTTTACAATGCATTATGTAGGGATAAGAGCTGATCAAAATTTGGGCCGGGCTCTATAGCAGAAATTAGGCCTGATGGTCTTGCCCAGGCCTGGCCCGACCCGATAGGCCCGACTCGACAAGTCCGATTTTTTCTTTGTTTGGAATCTGAAAATGGGCCATAATAGCCTGACCAGGTCCGGCTCGATTTTTTTGGTCGGACCGCTTTTTCTGCTCAGGTCCGACCCATGGGCCTTTTTTTAATGCCCAAGCCCGAAAAATTTTGGACTGGGCTGGGCGGGCCAGAAGGCCCATGATCAGCTCTAGTAGGGATACTGTGCTCTATTTTGTATTTATTTTATAAAATTGAATGGGGGAGAAGTGGGAGGACGGTCCAAAGAGCCTTCTAGACTCGGTTGGGTCACCCGGTAGCCAACGCCGCCGCCGGGATATCATGTAGCATCGGCCACGTTTCGAAAAGTCCGTAGGGCTTTTCAGCCTGGTGGTTGGCTGCAGCGACTTTTTAGCTGCGTGATGGGCAAGTTTCTGAAACGGTGACCGTCGCGGGTGTTAATGGTCCGCGACTTGAAGCCTTCACTGGAACCTCGAGCATGGCTTCCTTCTGCTGGTCGCGTCGGAGGAAGAAAAAAAAAAGTGCTTGGGCGAACACGGTACGTTAAAACGTGGAATGTGGAACCGTAAGCGAGTCCATTGAGATTCTGTGGAATAGATAACTTTGACCATTTTTTTTCCCATACAAAGATGATAGCATAAATATGAGATAAATCGGGATGAACTTTTCTGACCGAGTAAATTACTTTAAAAACGAGCAAGAAAAATCTATCTCCGTGCAGCGGCCACCCATTCCAGTACGTTGCAGTGCTTCGTGCATTGGATCCACGTAACCCCTGTATTCAATTAAGAAAGCCTAAAACTGACACCCGTAAGTAAAACCTGCCTATATGGACACTTGAAACATGATTAGTTAAAAAAATAAAATAATACCTGTCTACATACGCACTTGAAAACATGATTAATTAAAAAAATAATAGAAACTATAAATAACAAATGTTCAAAATAAATATTTATGTAGTTATCTTTCCGTGTTTGACTTGGTAACCGGTTCGATTGGGAAACTTCAACGCCTCCCGCATTTCTCTCCACCTTCACCAGCAGCAAGTCGACAGGGTTTGGTAGTCGTGACGCACCCGCCGTTTATTTTTTGCGAGACGTAACGTCGAGGCAGCCGTTTATTTTTTTATGCTTTAATTTTTAAGCGAATCTCGAGCGATGTTACGCAGCCCCCGTTTCAACCCCTAACGTCGTGAAACCGATTCACGGCGCTCCACGGAAAGCCGATCTCCATGATACGGGGCCCTTGTTTCTCCCAGATGATTCTATATTTCGTAACCTCGCACGAGAACTTTCTATGCGGTTTTAGGTCTACCGTTCACGGCACAACTCCAAGCCCATCCAGTCCGTTCCTGCGTGCGCCCCCCAGCAGCCAGAATGACGCCAAGACCCAAGCATGAACTCGGTCCGCGCACCTCATAAAGGTCAAGCCAGACCTTTATGAGATCTGGACCCCACTTGGAAATTTTTGGTGCGGACCAGACTACCCTGCGATTGCGAAAGGAATCTCTGAAATTATTTCAGAAAGACTCTCCAGTCTCCAACTTGGCTTTTACTACCTAACCAAATTCTCTTCATTCAAAAATTTTAATTTTTTAAAATTAAATAAAAAATCAAAAACATCTTCATATGGTGAATTGTTCAAACCTATTTTGAATTAAAGAAATAGCTTGATCTACTATATATAAAAAGTAATCAATTCTA
>JAOXJJ010000725.1:2480160-2502395 GCA_025769935.1 Phoenix roebelenii | reverse complement strand
GGGGTGCGGGGGTGTGGAAGGAAGGAATATAATAAGATTTGTAGGCATACTGAAGCACAAGAAAGGCCGAGAGAGAACATAATGCAACTGAAAGAAATTAAAGAAACAGCATCTAATACAACAGAGATTTTACAATATCTAAGCTCGAAAGCCACGGATCCATGAAAAATGCCACGAAAACAACGAGCAATAAGGAATTTATAAATTTCACTAATACTGTTGGGTCATGAAACTAACCAGCAACCTAATCTTCTTCCTCCTCAAAATCTGAATCATCACTCGTAGGTTCATCATCTTCCATCTCAGAATCACTCTCTATATACACGGCTCTCATCCTGTTCCCCCTCTTTGGTCGAGGCGCTGCTACTGGAACCTCATTCATCTCTGCTGGGCTTCCAGATGAGTGACTGCCAGACTCTTCACTCTCAGTAGGAGAACTTCCAGTCCTACCCAACACAGGCCCACTTTTCTTGTTGAAAGGAGAGGCCTTCATCTTCCTCACCTTCTTGTCGGGTGAAATCCCAGCATTCTCCACCGGCTTCAGCACTTCAGTAATCAGCTTCTGGCTCAGAACTGGCTTGCTCTGTGCAGCTCCCCTCTTTCTCGTGGTTGTGGTCGCTTTCCCTCGCTTTGCTTTCTCATTTGCAGGCTTTCTTCCTCTAGCTTGCCCTCCTTTAGGGGCTTCCGCCAACTCAAAATCCTCATCGTCATCTTCTCCAACGGTCGGCATGTTATCTTCGACATCATCACCATCAGAAATCTCCGTAAAGGTCGATGGAGCCTTCCTTAAAGCTGTCCTTTTGCTAGGTTCCTTCTTTCTTTGTTCCCCCTGGCTTAGTGCTGCTTCAGCTTCCATGGCTGCAAAGTAACCGAAACATCACCCAACATGCCAGGATTTCGCAGCAGGAAAGCCATAAATTGCAAAACAAATTTATGGTAGAAGACAGCGTACCAGATTGATCTGGGGAAGAATCAAGGTTATAAGCAGCCAGCCGGTCTTTTAATGCAAGTACTTCTTCATCTTCATCACTCTCAACCACCATAACCTGAAGGAGAGAGCATCAAATCAAATAATGGAATCTAATTTTCCGTCACCTGCAAAATATTGGAATAACCAACTGAGGCTCACCTTCTTAGCAGGAGCTTTCTTTGCGCCTCCTCTAGCTTTTAGTTTTGATGGCTCAGGAGCATTGCCTGCAAAAACCAGCATTGATTCAGTAAATAAACCACAAAAACTAATAACATGGAAAAATCATAGTCATATCTTTAATAGAATACAAAAGATACCTGCATCAGTTGAGGTAACATTTGATATACTAGAGGAGTTATTCGCATTGTTCTTCCTTGGCTTCTTTGGTCCTTGTCTAGAGACAGCAGCGCCGGTGATGTTCTTCGTTCTAGTCTCTCGTTTCATTCCTTCCTCAGCATCTTTTCGTTCTAGCTCCTGATTCAAAAGATGGACTCATTGAGCTCATGGAAAATGAGAGAGAAGCTAGGACTGTTGAAGCAACAACTTACATCAAGCTCCCTTTCAAAATCATCAAGATCTTTCATCCATAAATCCCTTGGTGAGGACTTCTTCAGTTCCTCAACCTCACCTTCTAGTTTCTTCCTATCTGCACAGAGCTCCTGAACCTTTTCCCATGTCAAGGTTCCTATGGCCATGGAGAGCAGATACTCATAATCAGTAGCTCTTGCTCCGCCCTTCGCTACTTCTGGGCTCTCTTCATTGTCATCTTCTTCCGTGGCACCAGCAATGGCAGCATCAATGCCCTTTGATTTCTTTGGGAAAGGAGCAAACCCTTTTTGCTGCAGCTCGAGGAACAAATCTGCTCTCTTCCGATTACTGACTATTATCTCACCTCTAACTACACCAAGAATGAATCTGACTTTGTTATCCAGCTTCAGCAAATCCATCTCAAGATTGTCCAAGAGCACTTTCTGCATGAGAATGGCCAAAGATCATCAACTTGTACAAAGAGTTCCATAAGCCAGAAAATAATTCAAAACCAAGACCAGTAATAACTCACCTTTCTTTTTGCATAAAATTCAAGCCTCAAATGAAAGAAGTCCTCGAGAACTGCAACGAAGACCAAGCATCAGCAAAGGTAGAAAATGAATAGAATCAGTCTCAGTGAGGGTATATCAAAAACTCACTCTGTTCTGGTGTGTCATATTTCTTGATGACGCCCTCTGAATCAAACAGGTGCATATTAGTAGTGCTGATAGTTGTAGTGAGCTTAAATTTTCTCTCAAGCCCTTCTTCTCTGGCCATTTTCAACTTCTCCTCAGTCAAAATAATCTCAAAATGTACATTAATGTCATCATTGTGCTCTCGGTAGTCCTGTGGATTAAAAAGTGAAAAATTTAGTGTAGGACTCCATACTTAGATAAAACTATTCTTGTGCTTTTCAAAAACTTACCTTGATAAATGGTTCCTTAATCTTATCATTCCCAGTCATCATTGACTCGAGAAATTCCTTATAATCCTGTGTCCATCTGCGTATCGGCAGTTCTGTGATTCTCAATGTTGTGCTGTCGACTTCCTCAATGAGACCAGTGATGGTGTACGTAACACCAGCTTCCTTTGTTGCTGATTTCTCAATCAGACCCTGGTGAAAAAAGAAAGCTTGTTTAATATGGTGTCCCTATGAAGGTAACCTCGTGCATAAAAAAACATGACTGACCTTGAAACCCCTGTACCATGGGTCCATAGGCTGCAATGGCTCGTCATTTAACAGACGTCTAACATTAGCAACAATGTCTCTTGGGTTGTAATTAGGAACAAAGGAACTCCATCCAGTACCAATCCCTTCACTCCCATTGACTAAAACCATAGGTATAATGGGCATGTACCTGAGGATTTAGGGAAAGTAATAACAGACTTCAGGAAGTCTGGACCAATCAAATAATAGTTTGGAAACAAATATTGTGCACATCATTATTACCAAGTTGGTTCAATTGATTGCCCATCTTCATTTAAATAGTCAAGAAGCATATCATCATCCTTGGGAAACAAGAATCGGGTCAGGGGTGATAAGCGAGTGTAGATGTATCTTGCACTGGCATGATCTTTGCCTCCCTGAGATAAAATGGATTTAGATTCCAAATATAAATCAAAGTAAACCTAATGTAAGAAGTGCCAGTTTTTGATTCTGCTTTCTCACTTGGTGCCTGGTGCCAAATTGTCCATTAGGTTGCAGAAGGTTTATGTTGTTGCTACCAACAAAGTCTTGAGCCATTCCAATAATAGTGCTAGCAAGACTCTGTTCACCATGATGGTAGGCCGAATGCTCTGAAACATAACCAGAGAATTGAGCAACCTGTATCGAAGAGAAACATGAGCGAAAGGGAAGCATATTGTATAAGTTTTCTCACAGTAAAACTAATAGACGAAAATTAAGTAATTGGCAAAATCTAGCCCACTATACCTTAGCTTCCTTGACAAAATTCCTCTTAAATGAGCAAAACAAAATTTTTCTCTGGCCTGGTTTCAGACCATCAACCGTTGATGGTATCGACCGCTGCAAATCCGCCATAGAGAACAAGATCAGCTCCTTGTTCACGAAATCACTGTATTTGATGTGCTTCTGCCTTTGATCAAGATATGTCCCAGTCTGTAAAGATTGGTAAAGTATTCTATCATAATTCAAACAGATATTAATCTGAGTTGGCAAAAATAAAAAAAGGGCCATGCATTTACCTCAAAATGACGAAGCCAGTTTTTCCTTGCCTCAATTTTTTTCTTGCTGAATGCCAATTCAATAGCATCTCCATCTTGATCATCCACCCATATGAAATCTTTTTTATGCTTGTCAATATCATGGAAATATTCCTTTCCTTCTTTTGACGTGCTTGTTCCCAACCCCTATGACCAGCAATTACATGAAAAATAAACAATATTGCATGTGAAGTAAAAGGATATCGAATAAATTTTATTCTGATTCATTACACTCTAAAACAACAGACCTTATAATACTTAATAGACCAACCACTTGCATTCCCTCCCAATCTTTCTTTCCATGCTTCATACTCAGGCATGGAGTAGAACGGCAGAACAGTCTTGTTTTTGCTATGAGTTGCCTGTAGAACAGAAAAAAAACATCACTTGCTTGACAATCTTAATTATAATAATTTTCTAGCAGAATATTTACAATCAAGGCCGACCTTCACTATAGGTGTGATGAACTCAACCATGAATGATGGGATTTTAAGCAGTGATGGCCAAAATGAATGGATGAAGTTAATCAGGAGGCCCTTTATGTGGGAACCATCATGATCCTGAACCAGCAGACAAAGAACCTGTAAGCATGCTGGCATTTTCTTTCCTCCAAGAATGAAAAGGTGATAAACGATATCCAAAACATGCCTGATCGGTCATTATCATGAGATGTCCATATCTTAAACCTTTTGTGCTGTCATACTCCTTCCCATGCTGCAAACCAAGAATTTGCTTTATGTTCTGGATTTCTGCATTTTCCATTATCTGCTTGTGGCTAGCTTCCCTCACATTCAGTAGCTTACCTCTCAGAGGGAACACACCATAGTAGTTCCTTCCAACTACGGAGATACCAGCCATCTGTATGTTAAACAACAAAGCAGAAATTATTCTTTCAAACTAAGAAGCTCAGATATTAACAGACTTAACTAAGCTCACGGTACTCACAGCAAGGGCCTTTGCTGAATCTCCCTCTGTCAAAATCAAGGTACACTTCTCAGAGTTCCTTCCGCCAGCATCATTAGCATCCTCGAGTTTAGGAATGCCTGTAATTCTCTGCCTCTTGGTTCCATCTGTCTTCTTCAATTCCTTACTCTGCTTGAAATCAGCCCATGAGAGGAGACTATTTACAACTCCTGATTTAGCCACTGCAAACAAACAGATTGTCAAAAAATAGTTTTTTTCTGTCACTTCAATCCTTAGTAAATTCATCAAATAGGACAACACTGACCCTTTTTAAGAAACTCCTGTGAGAGCTCACACTTTGATCCAAAGCTTCCTTGACGAGTAGTTAAGGTTTCTTTTGTCTGTGAATCGAAGGCTGGATTGTCGATAAGTGCATTGACAAACACCCATAAATGGCTTCTCACATTATGGGCTTTGAGGTTAGCATTCTTGTTCTTCTTATTTACAATGTTCATCACATGGCTCGTGATTTGATTCGTGACATATTCCACATGGGTTCCTCCTTTGGTCGTGGCGATCCCATTTACAAAGCTGACCTGATAAAACAAGGCAGATAAAATTATTTATCTGATATCTAAAATTTGAAGACAATAAGAATTAATTGGCAGATAGTCATCAAGGGTAGCTTTCACACATACCTGCTGGAATTGCCCTTCGCTTAAGCTAACACAAATCTCCCACCTATCATTAACTTTCTCTGAAATCCTGTTCAGCATCAATCACCAAATAAGAACACTTACAATGTAAGAAAAGCTTATACATGCAATGCAGAACGCAAATTATCTTCAAACCTTGGAAGAGGCTCGGGTCTGGACTTAGAAACAGATTGAAGGTATAGGTTGACATAGTCACTGAATGATTTCACAGGAATCCACTGTCCATTTAACTCAACCTTGACAGATTTGCCAAGGGTCCCTGCTAGGTCAACAACTCTCTTCTTCATTAGCGCAGCCACATCATCTTCTAGATGGGTCATGTTAAATTTGGCCAAATCTGGCTTGAAAGTGATCTTAGTCCAGTTTTCTGATTCCTTGCACTTGGTAATGGAGGGCTCAGACTTTTGTCCCATGTTCTCTGAGAAAACCTACACATGAAGAATCATAGAAACCAGGTTTGCAGATCTTATAATCACTAGGCTGAGGTTTTGAAATTCACAAGCTAGAAAGTTTTTAGCAGTTAACTCCAACCAAAAACCCGAATAACATGAAATCTAGGATATATAGTTTCTAGAAAGCAAAAAAGAGACATAATTATACATGATAATATGGACGCTAAGACCGTCAACTCAAGTTCCTATAGCACACAGTGGATCCTAAAGAGCCAAATAAGGATGAGGAGTTTCAAACCCCTGTTCCAAATAATCAGAACCAGGAGTTCAACTGAACTAAATTCACAACTCCCAAATTTTGAAATACATGCTTAATCAGACTGTAAAGACCACAATACCACCGAAATCCCAAGTTGTAAATGATAACCCCCAGTCTTTTCAGCTTGCGATCCAAATAAGACTCCATGCACAAACGTTAATTTGAAAGTGACAAGAATCATATATTACAACTGATCCAAAGCACCAAAATTTGATGGATCCAAACCCCAGAATTCAACAGAAGTAAACCTAAAAAGATTGCATAAGAAAATCGTACATCAAAATAATAGACATCCAGACTTAAAACAATAATGACAAATTCAAGCTCCAAAATTCAACTGGAAGGCCTACAAGTTGTAAAAAGAATCCATTATCTTGAAATGCAGAAACCCTAATTTTTCCCATGCTTCTAAAATACCAAATTTCAAAACTTTGACGAAAAGGCCTAACAAAACTGAAATCACAAACCAAGCTCCAACTTTTAGCAGCAAAATCTAACAAAATCTTGAAAACAAACGCCAGTTCATATTTTCAAAATCCCGAAATTTTACAAAAAAACACAGAAAACTGTAGATGGAAACCTTAATATGGAATCAAAAAAAATCCCCGGCACCCAGTAGATACAAAGCACCAATTTTCAAAATAACAACAGAGAGACAGAGAATTGCCCCCAAATCCCAACAGAGATATCGAAATTTTATACGCAGAAACCCTAATCCATTTACACAGCAACCAAATTCCCCAAGAAATACCTAAGAAAGATCACAGATAGAAACCTTAAATTCCAAAGAACGCCAAAACCTGTTGGCCCTAGAACACCCAACTTCAAATTCCACAGCCTTACAAAGATGGAGAAAACAAACCCTACAAAAAAACCCAAAGAAACCCTAGCCAAGACCGACCAATGTTCGCGAACATAAACCTTAATCCAAATTCACAAAAATTTCACCGAAATATTCCAATATTCTCGATCCAAAAAGGAGACAGAAAAATCTTATCTTGATCAAAAAATGAAAACAAGGGTTCAAGAAAACAAATTTTTCAAGAACGCAACCAAACCTGCTTGTATTTCTTCTTCCTCCTCCCATCCGCAGTCTGGATGACGAACTCCGTCGAGAAGATGTTAGTGAGCTTGGCCCCGTATCCGTTCCTCCCACCAGTCGTCTTCTTGACGTTATCGTCGTAGTTGCTACTGGTCAGCAGGTGCCCAAAAATCATCTCGGGCACGTAGACCCCTTCCTCTTGGTGGATCTCGACGGGAACTCCAGCCCCGTTGTTGTAGACACTGATGCAGTTCCCGGCAACGTCGATGTCCACCTTGACGGAGTCCATCGACGGATCCCGCTGTTTGTTGTCGGCGGCGTTGACGAGGATCTCGTCAAAGATCTTGTAGAGGCCCGGGACGTAGGTGACGGGGCGGCAGACCATCTCACCATTCTCGTAGACCCAGAGGGTCTGGGTGTGCTTCTCGACGGAGCCGATGTAGGTGTCGGGGCGGAGGAGGATGTGCTCCAGCTGGGTCTTCTTCTGGTACATCTCTTCGATGGTCTTATTGGTGGCCCTAGGGGCGGCCGTGGAGCCGCCTGCGGCGGAGTTGTGGGCGGTGCTGGTCTGGAGCGGTTGCTTCTTCTCGACGGCCATGGTGGAGAAAGAGACACCGAGGTTGTGTCCGAGGGAACAAAGCGAGAGAGACAAGGCGAAGGTTGCCCTTCTCGGAGAGGTTCAATAAGGGGGGAGGGGTTGAGGGTTGAAACGGTCGACTGATTTGAAATTTGAAATGGGTGGCGGGATTTTGAAATGGAGGGTAGGGATGATTTAGAGGAGGATCGGGCGGCTGCGGTTGGTGGCTTTGATCTACGTTTGACGGCACTTGGTGGCTTAGCCGAAGGGTTTGCTCGCATTCCGATTGGTGTACCTGTGCTCGGTTTTTATTTCCAAGCCTAACTCTGTTGGATTTTATTTTACAAACAGGTCCTTAGTCTGTCAAGATCAGGCCATTTAGAGCCTTGTAAGGATGTCATGTCCTCATGTGACAAATAGAAAGTCACTTTTTCCCAATATTCTTCATCTTCTCTTCTATTTCCAAGCCAACCACAAGATTTTGTAAGAGCACTCAATCTCGTCCCTCATGCAACGCACCCGCCTCATGGGACATTTGCTAGCTCAGCTTCTCCTAATCTGCCATGTGTTTGAATTCTGCTCAAGTTTGCTCACCCTATTACCTACGAAGTCTCTCTTTTGGAAACTTCTTGGAGAAATTATATCCATCTATATGACAAAATGATCCTAAATGTCCGCCTTTCCCCATGACGCCTGAAACATGCATGTATTGAGAGAGGCAAACAAAGTTGCATATCACATTGCTTGGGGAGAACTGGTGGCGGTGAGGTTGTTTGGTAATCTAACCCAACTGAGGTAATTATATCTTTATGATCTTTGGATGTCACTAAGTCCTATAGTATATACATAGATATGTATATATCATGCAAAAATATTTTTTTCTTTTTCTACATAAAATCAGTCAAGCAAATATTATATATATATATATATGCTTTGATTGCTGAGTTCGTGGCCACCCTCTTCCTCTACATCATCATCGCCACCATCATCGGCTACAAGGTCCAGTCCCAGAACGACTAGTGCGGCGACGTCAGCATCCTCGGCATCGCCTGGTCCTTCGGCGGCATGGTCTTCATCCTCATCTATTGCAGCGTCGGCATCTCCGGTTGGTCACTCTCTCTCTCACTCTATGTGTGTGTGTTTAGTTTCACTTTACTTGACGTTCTTTATACTAATCGACCATATTTATTATTTTCCAAATGAATAAATAAATAAAATAAAAGGGGGGTCATATTTATTGTTTTCAAAGCAGCTAGTGGATGATCCAATGGTGAATCTTGTGCAAAAGAAGGATTGAAGAATAGATGATTAATTCTTTTCATTTTTTACTTGTGGAGTTGCATGAATTTATTCCACCATCTTATAAGTCTCATTTATTTTGCGAGGCTAAAATTTTTTTGCCAGTCTTTTAATCTCATGTCAAGCCAAAATTCAAGCTGAACATAAGTTTCTCATAAATAACTCTTTTATTTCATTGTCCTAGATGAGTCCTACTTACATAAACATCAATCATAAAGATAGATAGAAAATTTCTTACACATATGTAATTTACATAAGCTTTTTGTATTTTAATACATTGATTCATAGTGCTTAATTGGATGGATAGCTTTTGCCCTTGATCCTGGATTATGCTATCAATTCAAGAGGCCCATTACAGGTTAATTTGGTAGCTTCGAGCAGAGCTAAACAAATAGTGAGAATAAAAAAAAATATGATAGAGCATGTACATCGCATACATGATAGTATAACGAATTCCTGCTTTTTGAATGAAATTAAGCATCATTTCGACAAAATTATTAGCATATTATAAATATTCTTATGGCTAAGCAAGTAATGAGCTGCACTGATAGAAATTATCATCTTATACCTACATTACCGTGGTATGGAAGGTCGGTCATGAAGTTAGTAAACACATATAGCGAAGCATCTTCTAAAACAAGAATTTTTTTAATGCTATCCTCTCTATATAATTTTCCGTTACTAAATGCACTTTGCCCTCCCATCAAAAGACACACTCTGCCCAATAAAAAGTTTCATAACGCTGCCCTTATTTTGTTTCGTTTCTTGTGTCCTTAAATGTTGGAGATGAGTAAAGTTTATTTTCTTTCTTTCTTTATATATATATATATATATTGATCACGACATGGAGAAGTGATGGGACTAACCAGAAGACCTAATGCGAATATAAATGCCCATTCTTCACATAAACAAAAGAAATTTATGTTTCCTAACTCCATTCTTAGATCCTAGAGACAAGCATCACATACATCCAATACCATGATGCTGTTAGCCAAAAATTAGAACAAAAGAGGTAAAGAGAGTGGATGAACTTCCACGAAAGATTGATAACAATCGTAGTGCTGATGTAAATAAATTATGGGATGCTGGAAAGAACAGTCTCCAAATTCTAGTAAAAGACGAGGCTCCTAATGAAGTTTTTTTTTGGATACAGCAGGGCACTTTCTCAAGAGGTTAAAGACAATTTTTTTCTTTAAAATGAACACCATCCCAGAAACAGAACTTAGCGACCTCAGTCCCACAAATATATATGCGAGGGGGGGATGTAGGGTGGAGGGGAGTAAAGAAAAGAAACAGGGAACCAGGAGAAGAAAGAAAGAAAGAATAAGAAAATGTTACAGTCGTTGTTCTCACTTCTCCAATTGACAGAACCTCACCATTCTATATAACTAAGCAAACCATGAACCTGCTTCACTGATGCAGTAGTAAACACTAATCATCTTAGCAACTAATCCTTGCAGTTCTTGCAAGCTGAAGTGTGGATTAGAGTGCAAGCATGGAGAAGGTATGCAGGCTATCCTCATTGGATTGCGTGTTTAACCGCCCTTCCTCGGCAACCCTCTCTTGGAACAGCCGCAGTGCTCTCTGCCATCTATGGCCATTTCGGGCTGGAGCTTCAGAGAAGAGCACACGGTTTAGTCGAAAGAAGAAGAGCCTCAATGCGAAGACCATGTCGGTATAGGATCCCCTCATCCGCACTGCGAGTGGAAGCTTAAGCAAAAAGAACCACAGGAGGGCTACATGGAGATGGTAGTGACCACCACCACCACTGGCAGCCAGAAGCTTTAGCTTCAGCATCACCACCAAGTCCACTGCCATTCCCTGACCCAGTGTAGTGGAAAAGGATAAAGAGTTGGATGTAGTTCATGTACCAAGTCCTTTCATTTAAGGAACTTAATTAATGGAGGAGCGAATTATTTGATGGCTATCATTGAGAGAAAACGAAGTACTGCAGCTTCAATGAAGTTGCACTCCACTCTGGAACCATGCGAATTATTAAAGTGACAATCAAGCCAAGAGATGAGGTTTCCATCGTTCCATGCAACAATAGCCAATCCAAAATTTTGCTGACATTTCTTGGATTTACGTTAAAGAGAAGTCTTTGCATGGGCGTATTATTGCGCATGGTGATGGTCTTTTTGCAGAGTTGAGAGTAGATCTACCTTCAGCGCACGTAAAGCATCTTTCTTTTCTCTGTAGCCTATAAGGTACCCATGGAGATGAAAAAGATAGGAGAGGTTAAGGTTGCAAGTTTTGTACCAACGATTCAAGCTGGATTTTTTGTACCATATGTTATGATTGATGGTACTTTATCTTTAAATTAGTTGGAGTGAAATCAAACGAAAATAACCATTGGATGGGATATTTTGGAACATTTACTAAGTTACAAGGTCTGTCATTAATTGGCTGGGATTATTTTGGAATGCAGTATACAAAGCTTTTAGAAAGGGAGCGTCGATGGTAATGGCGTTCAAATCATTTCTTTTTCTTTTAAGTAAGTTCAATCATAAACTTATATAGCTCGGGCATCATCTTTGACCTCAAATACAAAAGCAGAAATAAACTGGATGGAAATAATGCATGTAAAGTCTGAACCAAACCGGACCTAAAAATAATCATATTTCCTTTCCCCCCCTTCCGGCCGGCCAATATGTGATCGATAACGGGGAAGGGCTAACACACATATTTTTGGATGGGAAAAGCCCTGAGTATCTTGGAATCGCTTCATAGATTATAAAACCACAGATTTTTAATAAGATGTATTATTATCTCTTCTCGGCAAATTGTGCATCACAGGGGCTAAAGCTTATATATGTAATATGTGCCATGCCATGCATGCATGCATGCATGCTTCAATACATTGTCAAGTGTCACACTTCGTGTCCTCTTAAGTCAAATCAATACAATACTCCGAGATGTTGATAGTGGGCCATTCAAGTAGGAATCCAAGTTGGATATCTCATGTACGTCCATTGAGCTTTTGTTTGCATGAAATTTGCTACTTTTGCATAACAGTAGATCAACCTTTTAATGTTCTGAAAGTGTCTTTCTCACCTGACTGAAGTGTCTTGCGGAGCCAGGAGACACTAATCGACTTGCAGCCATCGATATCCATCCCTTCACCTTCATACATGCATGCATGCAGAGAAAAGAAGAAGGATAACCGTGGACCATGCACTCACGTGATGTAATTGGAGTCTAGCACATTATTAGAGGACTATAGGGCTTATGAACCAACAAAGTTGCCAACAAAAAGTGTTACCATCAACTCCTTTATTATTGACTCAATGAGACATCATTGTCTCACAATTTGGACTGGAGGATAACAACTCAAGTCACAATGGCAGATTTTGTCATCGTGCCATTTGAATCAATTATTTTCTTTTGAGTGTACATAGGATACGTTGCATAAACAATGCCATCATGAGGTATGCTTTTGGGATTGGTTGGCCAAGATGCATATTAATCCCATAGAGTCGGCTCGGACTTTAGCAGGCTTTGCCATATACCCAGGGCTGTACACTGCAGCCAGTTGATCTACAAGGACAATGGTAAGGCAAATAAAATTGATCGAACCCTATTGTAACAGCCCCCTCGGACCCAACAAAGTCATACCTTTTCCTACTTTTAAACTTTAGAGACCGCCTTATAGGCTTTCTCAATGCAAGTAAGGCTGGCAATCGGATTTGATCGGACAAGATGCAAATAAGGTCGGATATAGATTATGTTATCAAACAGGTCAAAAATTCAGACATAAACATGATTATTCTATTAAATAAATCCAAGCCAACCTACAATAGGTTTAATCAAGTTAAACAACTTAAATGGGTTAAGCATTGCCACCTCTAGATGCTGGTGCCTTATTTTTATCTAGGTGGACCTTCAAAAATAGTTTTCTGTAATTGCCTTCCGAACATCTTCCATGGTACGACGATGTTCAAATACAAAAATTCTTCTACTTTTTAATATGCTTGAATAAGTAAATGACATTTAATTTACACATTGATATTCCAAAATATTAATATAAATGGTAATTTAAATAGAGAGAATAAGGGTTATGCTAATCTAGAGCGGTTTCATTTTTTTTTCCAATTTTGGATAGCTTTTAAATCTATTTTAATAGCATCAGTTTTATTTTAGTAGCAATACTAAATTGATAAAAAAATAAAAGGTCGGACTTTTACTTGAGTTAATGCAAGATATTTTAGTTATTAAACATTTTAGTCATTTATATAAGGACAATATTTTTGAAATAATTTATGTAAGGACAATCGAAAGTCCTACCTTTGCTTTAATAAGTACTATGAACGGGCGTGATTTGTTGGATCCGAACCGATTTGGTTTTATGTTTATGATTCGGCCCGTTTTATTATTTAGATCGAGCTGGGGTTGGGCTAAATATCCAGGATAGAAACCCGACCTAACCAGGGTCATGGCGCGCTCGGTGGCCCATGGCCACGATTACTTCCACCCCCTGTTCTCCTGGAGCCTTAACCCTAGGTCTCGATCTCTTCTATTTTCTTCCCTTCTAGCCGCCGCCGCCGATCGCCGCCGGACCGTCATCGGCCTTCTGCCGTAGCCATTGTTTCATCGACGTCAGGGTCTTTGTGTGGCTTGAAGCCTCCGAGGTCTCCATCAACCTCTTTCCCTCTTTTGATCTCGAGCCATCCACCAAGTTCCGCGACCGTAAGCGCTTCTCGTTGATCCTTCCCTCTCATGTCTTCTTTGTTTCCATTTTTATATCTGACAAAGTTCCATTTCCCCCTAGTTTTATGTTTCTGAGATCAAAGGTTTGGATTTGTGAACAAACTTCAGCAATAGGGCTTCCATATATCTTTCTTTGTAGTTTAGTTTAATTTAATACATGGGATATATGATATTTCAAATCCTTCGCTGTTTTTACGGTAATAATTGGTGCAAGTGACTGGATTTTTTGTGGATGTTATTGTTTGGCTAGTGATTTCTTTTGTACAACGCTAATAACACTGTCATCAAGATGAATCTTGACATTGATTTCTCCGGAATGATGGTGGCAATTAATAGATTGTTACAAAAGACTCGAGTCGGTCAACAATATTATAGTACAAGTCTTTAGCGATCACAGAAATATTTGCTATGCTTATTTGAGCAGCTATCTATAATACTTGGTACTGTTATGAGAGTAGGTTAGGTCCCTGTCACGCATTCACAGCTGAGTTGGCCAGAGATTGTTCGGACTCCAGACCGCCCTGCCCCAAAGTCTTGCATTGTGACCATCTCAGGATAAAAAAATAGTACTAATGAGAGCTGGTTAATTTCAGAAGCAATGTTACTACTTATACTAGTTGGCTGGCAAGAGCCAAACTCAGGCCGGGGATAGAGAATGGGCAGGAGAAGAGCCTTTGTGACTCCTTTCATTATGATTTGGGCAGCCTGCGTAGAATGTGGTGGATTTCTGAGCATCTAAGTTTCATTTTTTCAAGGATCGCATGCCCCATGAAATATTTTCTTAGTGATTTTTTATCTGATTCTGATGGTAAGATCGATGCGTACTCCAAATGTTTTTTTGGTTTGTCTCGTCTCATCTAACCTTCCCTTCCCTTGCGAAGAATATCACACTCTGATTCTCTGGCATTTAGCCAAGCCCTTGACCTAAGTAGTCTTCAAAGGGGTTAATGTATGAAGATTATAGTTTTAATGTTTAAGTACCTAAAGAAAGAAAGAAGGAAAAACAAAATGATGGTTAAACTTTAAATTATTTTCATATATCAAACTCTTTGAGCACTAATTAAGTAATGCAATTAGTTAAATTTAATCTAAAACCTTAACCAGCATACTTAACCCTTGATCCCACCAATGCAGCAGAGTGGTATACGATTCAGGCAGAAGTGGATGTCTAGTAATAACTAAAAGGAACTATTTGAACAAATTGTCATTAGAAAAAGAATATTATGATCAGTTTATCATTGTAATCGGGCATCCATCTCACATTACTGATCAGTGGGGAGTAGTCATGAAGTTCATTTTCCTTGATCTCTCTAACTAGACACTTTTTTTGTTGTATATTTGTTGAGTTGTTCATGTAAATATCTACTTTTTGTTCACATTCAGGTAGTAGTTTTGAACCAGCTGACTCGTGTGAGAATGAAGCATGTTCTAAAGATAATGGCATTGCTGGTGGCTATCTCTGCATTTTGGATAGGCCTGTTGGAAACATCAGTGGTCCCACGAAGCTATACTTGGCTGGTTAGTTTCAAATAAAATATTCTTGAATTATCTGGTATAAGATAGCCTTTTATGTACTCTTACCTTTCTTTAAGTAAATATGCCTTACGGTTACCATTTTCTCCCAGCTTCCAATCTACTTAATTGTTTTGCTAGGATGCTATGGTCTTCTCATGGTTGGAAGTGGTTTAATGCTCTTTCCAACATGTCCTCAAGAAGCTGTACTACTGCAAAAGGTTCTTTGGTTCATAACTTGTTTCAGCACATGTTATGTCTTAGTTTATAATTCTGTATATAATCTTCTTGCAACTTAGTTTCTTAAGCCAAAAAAAAGGTCTAACTCAAGGTTTACCGTATTGGTTGGTACCATACCATACTGTATACCGATATTGTAATATGATGGTACCGGTAAGGGGTCTGGTACCGAGATTGCGAACTTTGGTCTAATTGGTTTTGCTCCTCTACCAAAAAAGAGAGCCAAAAAAAAAAAAATCCTTCCCTAAGGTTCAGAGGAATATTTCCATTTTTATCATCCTTGTATCATCATATGTGCTTTAGTACTTCAGTGATCTTTAATTCTGATGTTAGTTGTTTTAAGAATTGAAATTTTCATTTGCAATATAGTTGGAATTATGCGTGTTGGACTTTCATTATTTATGCCCCATTTGTAGGGAAAGTGATCAGGCTTATTCATATAAAATTTGCAAGGATATAAAAAAATATAAGGATATAAAAAAATGCAAGAAGATGTACTATTTTAGCAAGTCTTTGATGACAGCTTTTATCTGTTTATGTAGAATCTCCATGTGGTAATTAAGGCATTGGTAGAATAGTCCATTAGCAGAAGCAACGATCATAGGTAGTTATGATAATGCCAAGTAACATCAGAAAGCTCTAAAATTGACCTCTGCAAAAGATTAGCACCTATTTTCCTAAATGTGGACCTAAATCGACGATGAACTTTTTATTTGATAATAGCCTATGTTATGCTAGAAAATGAGAATTACTTGTGCTTTTAAAATGATGTCTTATACTCTCCAATTCTAATTTTTCTAATGAGTGAACATGTTTTTTTATTTCAAGAGGTCTGTAATACCGTGTCGATATCCTGCCATTTTTCTCAATTTCCTTATAGATTTTTCCATCATCTTTCTTTCAAACTCCTTGTACTAAAGTTTTAACATTTATATAATTAAAATCTTCCACTCATAGAGTCTGAATCAATCATGCAGACCTGGGGGCACAGAACCTGATACTCATCTGGTACAATTTTAATAAATGCAATATCTGTATATCCCGGACCAGGGAAATAAAGTGTCATTGTAGCTTTTCAATTTTATCCTGAACCATTGCTGGAGTCGTTAAACTAGATGGGCAGTTTAGATGTAAGGATGGTCGGTCTAGTCCATTGCTTTGTTTAGTTTTAAGCCACTCTTCTGGGAAGGATATAAGACCGCCACAAATCTGATCTTCCTTGCACTTTCTTTTCCATCTTCACATGTAATGGAGGATTGTCAAGTGCCTGATGGATCAGCTAACAGGCCTGTTGACCTGTTAGCCATCTGGGGTGCTGGTTCTTCTCAATCAACATCTGATTTTTGCAGAGACATGTTGCGTCTTGCTGTTGCAGATGCTAGAGGAGTCCTCTACTTTAGCTTGCAATGGGCCCAAAAAAAAAAAGAAAAAGAAAAAACAAGTGTGTGATGGAATCTCGACAGAGATGCTTCTGCATATTAGAAAAACATGCATCTTTCAGTCTTCCATAATATTTTCTCAAAATTTAATGATTTTTTCTCTGACAAGCACCCATGCATATGCGTGTATTGCACCTTAGGAATGCTAGGGTAATTCTTTGTATTATTATGGCATCTTGTATCTGATACACGTATCTTTGTCAAGCAGGATATTGCAGAGGCCAAGGAATTCTTGAAGAATAAGGGGATTGATGTGGGCTCCAATTAAAGTTTTTTGATAAAAGCCTGGCTCTGGTTAAAGTTGATCGGACGCATTCCAAAGCTGGCTAGGCCTCTTGTAATTTCTCAGCTGACAGTTCCTTGACTATCAGAATTTATGAACTCTCACAAGAATATAGAATACGTGAAGCAGTGTCCCCTAGATGGGCATTTTTCTCCCCGTCTCTGTCAACTTCTCCGTTGACTATGTATACATTTTGCAATCGGGTTTCAATTGTAAATGATTTTTCATCATCTTTATAAATATTTTTTCATATTTTTTGTGCATAAGTAGTTTGAAGATAATAGATCACATGTAACAATTTGGATCATTGATGTACTTCTATAATTGAATTAAAAAACGGTGTAACTTTATAAGAAAATTGTATGCAGACGTTTGGCACTTGAGATCTACATAGCTTACATGTACAATATATCAATTTGTACTCATGCACGAGGTCTACAGAAATAAATCCACGTACCAAAATATATGCAAGATCAGATCAACACCGTTGCGATGGAAGGTTTAAATTGCCTTGAAACGAGCAATATGTAACATCTAACTTATTCTTGACAGGTTTTCGTCTGAAAAACTTAATTCGAGAGGTGAGCTCCTGAAGAGCGAAACCTAACTTTCTGACTAGATGGTAAGTTAGGTGCAGGTTAAATCCTGTAAATACACCAAAGATGGAAATGGATTGTTCGATTTCATGCAAATGTTTTAAAAGTGAGTCGAGTATTTTATTGTTACCTGTGTTATCATGAAAATTTTATCGGACCTATCTGTTCTTTTGAGGAAAAAAAAAAAAGACTAGAGTTAAAGGAAGAACAGCAAACAAAGGCAAAGACAGAATGTATTAGGTTTTTTTTCGCATTCTAATGGTTGTATATAAAGAACAGGACTTTGCATATGACATTGTTATGTCATCGTGCTAAATTATTCTTGCGGTAAACAGACCGATATGCATGCATATATATTTTTATAAAAGAGTTGAATAAAAATTGTTCTTCTCTGTCAAGTTTCAAGCCACCAAGTTCCTTGCCAGAATCCCCTCGAAGGTAACACCAGGCCCAAAGGCAAGTATAAGACCCCACTCGCAATCCTTCTCTCCCTTCTCCCTTCTCTTCCTGCTCTCCTCCACCATGTAGTCCAAGACATACACGATAGTGTTGCTGCTGGCATTTCCATAATCCCTCAATGCCTTCCTGCTGGCATTCAACTTATCAGGCCACAACTCCAGCCTACTCTCCACCTTGCTCAATATCGCCGGCCCACCGGGATGAACCGCCCAAAACATCTCATTGTTCTCGGCATCCTCACCTCCTTCCCCACCTTCTCTCATCAACTTCTTGCAGAACGCCTCAACGTGGTCCTCAATGACCTGTGGGAGCTCCCTTCCTAGCCGAAAATTTATCCCCTCCTCGGTGAGCCGCCCGTCGATGGTCTTCTCGGTGCCCGGGAGGTACTGCTGGGCCGCAGAATGCAATTCGAACAAGGCAGTCTCGACGCCCGGTATCGGATCGACGCCGAGGATCGCAGCCCCTGCTCCGTCGCCAAAAAGCGCGGCGCCGACCAGGTCGTAGGGCCGGCTGGCGCTCGGGGGTCGAAACCCCACGATGGTGGTCTCGGATGTGGCTAGCAGCACGCGGCTGCCGGGGTTGTTCTCGGCTAAGTCCTTGGCGACGCGGAGGCCGGCGACACCTCCCGAGCAACCGGTGAAGGAGAGCATGATGCGACGGACGTCGGGGCTGAGCCCGAGGCCGAGGGCGAGGTGGAGGTCACCTCCGGGGAAGCGGGCCTCGCTGGACGAGACGTAGACCAGGTGGGTGACGGCGGAGAGGGGCCTCCCCAATGCCTTGATGCACGACAGTGAGGCTTCCACGGCCATTTGCGTGACCGCCTTGTTGGATATCTCCAAGCGTTGCTTCACCGTGGGGAGGCCTTCCGCTGCCAGTTCCGGGTGGTTCCTCAAGATCTCCTCGGACATGACCACGTATCTTGTTTTGACTGTGGTTGTCTTGCCTACCATCCAAAGAAGGCATGCAACTCTCAGTTCCTACGTACTTTGCTAAAGAAATAACTCGCATCAACTTGAGTTAGGAGAAACAACATATTTATTATTAGCAGTAATAAAATAGAGAAGAAGAAGCTGAGGAGCCATGAATCTTGGATTACAAAGTCGAGTCAGCCTCTGCTTGAGCTCAGGGTCATCGCATTTTGTGTTCTTGAAATAGCCATCAACGAGGAAATCCTGCATGACTAGTTGGTGAGGGAAGGCTTTGCCAAGCGCCAGGATTTTAGCTTTTCCTTGTGTGGGGTTTCGTGATTTGGTCTCTCCAGTGCTTGCCATGAGGGTAGAGAATGAATACTAGCTAGTGATGCCAACGGCCAAATGAGGAATGCTGTAGGACTCAGAGAATCTGGGAGGTTTCCTGTGGTTGTGTGGAGAAATGCAGTAGATGGAGTTTATGTACATTTCAATCAAGAATTTAAAAGACTTGCACACCAAAAGATGGGGTAAAGATTGAAACTATTTTTTTAACTTCCGCCATCCCGGTCTAGTTGAAAAGCAGTAAGTGCATGAAGAGGACGTTGCAGTTGAGAAGTAGGACTGGTGTTGGAAGTCACGATCACCTCGCAAGTTATTGTGGTGGTGTTTTTTTTTTTCCTCTGGTTTTTAGTTCCCTGCTTTTGGTGGAAAGCAGATAGCCATCAGGACTACATAGAGATCCGTGTATGGTGTAGATCTTGATGAGCAGCAGATGTGATTTTTCAATTATTAGTTATTGATCACAAAGTATTTTCAATTTTTACTCTAATTTCGTATCATGTCGCATGAAATCAACACCTCGCAGTCCATTTTATCCTATGTCAAATTCAAATTAGCTAATGCTCTTACAATTATTATTTCTGCACATAATTTACTATAAGTGATACATATTGTGGAAAAAGAGAGTCCATCTGCAACTTCAATTCATATGCAAAAAGTTTTACTCTCGCAATTATTATTGTTTTCATACATATTTTTTATGACGACTGATATGGTTTGCGAAAAAAAAAGGAGTCAATGTATGAATTGAATTCATATAGAGATTGTTTTTCACACATAACTAAAAGAGTTGATGTGGTTTGTAGAAAAGAAAAGTCCATATATTGCTTGTACAAATTGAAATTGGTACGAAGGCACGACTATGATAGAATTTTTAAGATATCATCCAGAAAACTTTCTCATCTATAATTGTTTCTCCCTTATGCTAATTAATTCATTATTTATTTATTTATAAATATTCATGTCTTTATTCTACATGTCGACCTCAAATCTAGACATGCATAAAATTTAATTATCATTTGTTATCATAATTTTCATCTATATCCACCAATATCCTAACTTAATTATTTGCCTAAATTCAAATTTTTAGACACGAGAATATATTCAACTTTTCTTCTAAAAAATATATATTCATTAACTGTGATTTCACAGCTCGATTGATTAAGAAATAAAGAAAAATACAAATCTAAACAAATATGCAACCATCGTGACAAAGGAATGATCCATGCTTGAAAAGCTTTTCACAAAAAAAATCCTGCCATGCCAAGAAGGATCACTACCCTGCATAATATGTCATAATTTTGTGGATAACTAACATTAAATATTGATTTATTATCTTGATTAAATATCTGGACATTGATTACATATTAATTTTGTGGAAGAGGGCAGAAATCAACATTCACCATTCCTCTTTTTACTTCATTATCATTCAGTATATCGGTCTATAAAAATTTTGCTCGACTTTTCAATCTTCTCCTCAATTTTGATATTCCCATCACAAGCAATTTTATGAGATTAACCAACAAATTTCTATCTCGTTACAGCTTTTGCAATATTTGTATGAGATAAAACAATTGTAATTGTTGTAGTATTTTTGCCTTTTCTGATCTTTATTAACACCACAAGTTAAACACATCTTGTGAAATATGACAGTGGTCATAGAATCAGAAAATAAATTTGGATTTACAATAAGAAACTCCAGTTAAGTTGTTGTGCACTAAGTTTCATGTGTCATAAATAATTTGTTGGCGAGATATGGAGTAGAGAAAGTACAATCAATGAAAAAAATGAAAAAAGTATGTATTTGGTTGGAAATTTCAAAGAAAAATAGCTTTTTATAGAAATAAGTTTTCTATATTTTATAGAAAAAAAAATCATTTGAATGGATATTAGAATACTACTTTTCTACAAACTAGAAATTGTTGTTATTATTTTTTTAAAAAAAATTCGTGCATATGATTTTTTTTTCTTGTAGTACTTTTATTAAGGAATAATAGATATCTATATAACATTTCAAAAATGGCCACCTTTTACCCTTTGAGTTTGAATTTTCGAAACGGTGTACCTCACGCCGGGGATCACTCTCATCCCAAAACTTTCATACATTGTGCACCCTTGGATCTCCATCAAGCCATTGTAATCAGTCGTGTCATGATGGTAATTTTACATTAGTAGGGAGGAGAGCGCCGTTGCAGCGAGAGGTTTCCACTCGAGGGCGGAAAGGAAGAATACGGGTCATAGAGGAGGGTGGAGAGAACCAAACAAACAAGAACGACGACTCTCCAAGATTCTTTTTCTTTTGATCTTTTCTAGTTCTAGATTTTTAGTTCGATCCCACTCGCTTTGCGACAAACCCTAGCAGTTGTCTGCAGTTGAAGGGGTCTCCTTCTCTCTCTTTCCTCTTCTTCTTGTCCCTTCTTCGGGCTCCAATCTCGAGAATGTCTTGTCTTTAGGGTTTGTTTCTGTGGATTTTTGGACCCTCTTTTCCTGTTTTCAAAGTTCTTGGAAGATCGTCTGGCGTGGATTTGATCTGTTTTTCTGTTTGTTTCTGTAATTGCTGAGAGCAGTGGATTTGTTTCTCTGTGAAAGTTTTTGTTTTTAATGGCATAAAGGTTTAATTCTTTTTATATTCTGTTGCTGGAAATTGGACCCGGGGGCAATCACTCGGCCGAGAAGGAGGAGCTCCGATGTGGGTTGATGGGTGGCGGTCCGTCGGCGAGCGGCGTCCTCCGGGAGACCTGCAAAGAAGCCGGTGGCCGGGCTTGCCGGCGCCGGCCCTC